>JAVHYY010000778.1:67500-77500 GCA_035221665.1 Okamejei kenojei
CAAAAGATGTCCCAATTCACTCCTTTAAAATCCTTACGCATTCCCTCAAAGTTAGCCTTTCTCCAATCAAAAATCTCTACCCTAGGTCCAGTTCTGACTCTCCCCATAATTATATTGAAACTAATGATATTGTGATCACTGGTCCCGAAGTGCTCACCAACGCATACCTCCGTCACCTGACCNTGCCTCATTTCCTAACAGGAGATCCAGCACTGCCCCTTCTCTGGTCGATACCTCTATGTACTGCTGCAAAAAACTATCCTGCACACATTTTACAAACTCCAAACCATCCAGCCCATTTACAGAATGTGTTTCCCAGTCTATTTTTGGAAAATTGAAAATTAAACTCCCTCCCCCCAGCCTTTCTAGTTTAAAGTCTCCCCAGTAGCCTTTGCAAATCTCCCTGCCAGGATATCAAGTGCAACCCGTCATTTGTGTACAGATCATGCCTTCCCCAAAAGAGGTCCCAGTGATCAAGAAACTTGAATCCCTGCCCACTGCACCAGTCCCTCAGCCACGCATTTATCCTCCACCTCATTTCATTCCTACTCTCACTGTCACGCGGCACAGGCAGTAATCCTGAAATCGTTACCCTTTTGGTCCTTCTCCTTAACCTTTCCCCCAAACTCCCTAAAATTCCCTCCCTTTCAGGACCTCATCACCTTTTTCTGCCTATTGAGTCACTTTTTATCTGCCTATGTCACTATCCTGCACACATTTTATCAAACTCCAAACCATCCAAGGCCCATTTACAGAATGTGTTCCCAGTCTATTTTGGGAAAATTGAAATCTCCCACAATCCACTGCCCTTGTGCTTACTACTAATATCTACTATCTCCTTACATATTTGCTCTTCCAATTCACGCTCCCCATTTGGCGGTCTATAATACACCCTAAAAGTTTGCTACATCAAACCGTTCCCACTCTCAGTTCCACCCAAATAGCCCTCCTAGACGAGCCCTCTAATCTATCCTGCCAAAGCACTGCTGTAATAACTTTCTTGACAAGCAATGCAACAACACCTCCCCCGCTGGTCCCTCCAATTCTATCACACCTGCTGAAGCAACGAAATCCTGAATATTTAGTTTCCAATCACAGCCCCTCCTGCAACCATGTTTCACTGATTGCCACAAACATCATTTCCAGGTGTCATCCAGGCTCTAATTCGTGCACCTTACTTACATGCTCCTAGCATTAAAAATATACACATTTTAGATATCCACCATCCCTTATTCTCTGTCTATTATCTTTTTCATCTTTCTCGCCTACATTTTGGATCCGAGTGTTCTTCCCTTCTCTGCCTCTTGCCCCACAAACCCTGACCCCTAGCCCCCTCTACCCGTCCCTCCCCCCAGCTTTCTAGTTTAAAGTCTCCCCAGTAGCCTTTGCAAATCTCCCTGCCAGTGATATTGGTCCCCCTCGGGCTCAAGTGCAACCCGTCATTTGTGTACAGATCATGCCTTCCCCAAATGATCCGGTCCCAGAAATGATCAAGAAACTTGAATCCCTGCCCACCTGCACCAGTCCCTCAGCCACGCATTTATCCTCCACCTCATTTCATTCCTACTCTCACTGTCCGGCACGCGGCACAGGCAGTATCCTGAATCGTTACCCTTTTGGTCCTTCCCTTAACTTTCCCCCCAACTCCTAAATTACTCCCTTCAGGACCTCATCACTTTTTCTGCCTATGTCATTGGTACTATGTGTACCACAACATCAGGCTCCTCTCCCTCCCTTATCAGAATCTTTTGTACACGTTCTGACACATGCGAGACCCTGGCACCTGGGGAGGCAAACTACCATCCGGGTCTCCCGACTGCGTCTAGAGAATTGCCTATGCGTCCCCCTAACTATAGTGGTCCCCTATTACAATTGCCCTCCTCTTTTTTGCAACCCTTCTGAGCATCAGGGCCAGTCTCTGTGCCGGAGGCCCGGCCGCTGTTGGTGCCCCCAGCTAGGCTGTCCCCTCCAATCGTACCTCAAAAACCCGAGTACCTACTTTTCCAGGTGTACGGTCACCCGGGGTACTCTCTAGCCCCTGCCGCTCTGCCCCTTGCCCTTCCTAACTGTGACCCACTTTTGTCTGCCTCCTGTGGTCTGGGACGTGACTACCCTCCTGTAGCTCCTCTCTATACCTCCTCACTCTCCCTGACCAGACGGAGGTCATCGAGCTGCTAAGCTCCAGGTTCCTAACACAGTCCTTTAGGAGCCTCATCTTCAACAGACCTGGCGCAGATGTGGAACGTATGGAGGCTATCAGATTCCCTGACCTCCCACATCTGCACATCTAGAACAGTACACTGCCCTGGCCTTCATACTGCCCCCCCCCCCTACACAGGATACAATATAAAGTACACAACAAACTGCTGGGATCTGACTGCCAATCAGCTGGCTTACCCTGGTCCACTTCCCACCAATCAGACGGCTTCCTCAAAAAAATCCACTTCTCCAAATGGAATGTTATGGATTTGGGTAAAAACAAGCCCCCGCGCTTGATTTTATAGCTTACCCGTCGGGTGTCGCTCCTCCTCCTCTCCTCTTTCCAACGGCTCCTGTGGGCCCTCTGAAAAAACAAAGCCCCGCGCTAGATTTTGAAGCTTACCGTTCGGTGTCGCTCCTCCCCCTCCTCCTCTTCCAACGGCTCCTGTGGCCTCGGAAAAAACAAGCCCGCGCGCTAGATTTTTGAAGCTTACCGGTCGGGTGTCGCTCCTCCTCCTCCTCCTCTCTTCAAGGGCTCCTGTGGGCCCTCTGAAAAAAAAAACAAGCCCCGCGCTAGATTTTTTAACACACATAGAGACACACATAGAGACACAAACACTGATAGAGACACACATCCACATAGAGACACACACACACATACACATACAACACACACATAGAGACACACATAGAGACACACATACACACACACACACACACACACATCACACACACACACACACATTATAGTGGACACTCACACATAATAAATACTACACACACACATAGAGACACAATATACACACACACACACACACACACACACACTCACACACATATATAGAGAGCACACATATATACACACACATAGAGACACCCACACAATATGGAGACACACATAGAGACACACACATAGAGACACACACACACACACACACATACACAAATTAAACACACACCCACATACACAAACACATATAACACATATAGACACACACACACACCATATATAGAATACACACACACATAGACACACACACACACACACATAGAGATTATAAACACACCTCATAGAGACACAAAAATAACATATACACACACACACATAGAGACACACACACACATACACACATATTATACACATATATACACACACATATATATACACACACATGAGACACACACACATAGAGACACCACGCTCACACACATACACACACACGCACATATATACACACACGCACACACATATAGAGACACACACACACATAGAGACACACACACATGTACACACCACATAGAGACACACACAAATATATTCTCCACATATATATACACACATATACACACACACATATACACATACACATAGAGTACACACAAACACATAGAGATGCACACACACACAAACAACACATAGACACCACAAACACACATAGAGAGACACACACCGTAGAGACAAAAACACACACACACACATGTACACACACATGTACACAACATACACATATAGAGATAAACACGCATACACACACATAGACACACACATAGACACACACACATATACAACAACACACAACACGCACATTACCACAACACACACAATAGAAACAGTCAACACAAACACCACGCTTATGAATACACACCACACACACACCATATACAACAGACAACACAACACTTCTAGACACACACACACATAGAGAAGCGCCACACACACACATGACACACACACAGAGACACTACACACAGACACACACCCACATATACACAGACACTACACACACACGACATAGAGATACACACACAGACCTATACACACACACATAGAGAGACACACACACATACACACACAGTAGACACATATACACACACAACACACACACTTACTAGAGCACACACACACACACACATACAGACAGACATATACACTAACAAATACCATAGAGACACACACACACACACATAGAGACACACACACACAGACTTATCACACACACATCATACATGTACCAAACATATACAGCACGACATACACACACACACATACACACACATACACATCACACAGATACACACACACACATATACACACACAAATACACACACATACACACACATTATACACACACGACACACACACAGCATATACACCCACACCACAGACAATAGATACAAACACACATAAGAGACAAACACACATGTACACACACACACATAGACACAACACACATACCCACACACACGACCCACACACACACACCTATACAACACTCACATAGACGGCAGACCATATACACAACCATAGAGACAGACATACACACCGCAACATATCCACACACATAACATACACCCCACACACATATCACGACACATATACACACACATACACAGACAACACATATACACACACATACACACACATATACACACACACACATATACACACACATATACACACACATACACACACATATACACACACACATACACACACACATATACACACAACATATACAACACACATATACACACACAACAGATATTACACACACACACACATACACACACACCCATATACAACACACATAACACCACACACATATACACACACACATACACACACACATAGAGACACAACACACACATATACACATCACATATACATCACACATGACACACACACAGATATACACACACATATATAAACACAACACATAGAGACACACAACACCGTACACCACACATAGAGACACATATATACACACATTCACACACACACAACTGAGACACACACCCACACACATACACATAATATACACACACACATAGAGACATGACACACACACATGTACACACACACACGACACAGAGACACACATACACACACAACCACCACAACACACATAGAGACAACCACACCACACACATGTACACACACACATCAACGGACACACATACACACATAGAGACACACCACATACATAGAGACACACATACACACAAATAGAGACACACACACACACACACATAGAGACACACATATACACCATACACACACATAGAGACACACACACATACAACAACAATATACACACATATACACACACTTATTATACACACACCAATATACACACAACATATCATACACACACACATACTATTACACATACACACACACATAAACACCAAGACACACACACAAATAAGACATACACACACACACACATCACACACACATTGCACACACACACACATAGAGACACACACAACGTGTACAACACACCATACACACACACACATAGAAGCGCGCCGGGCGAGGGGGCGGAGGGGGGGGGGGCGGGAGGCGACGGAACGGGGAGCCATTATATTCACACGACACGATGAGAGAACATCAGGACACGACAGGGCAAAGTGTGTGGGGGAGCGGCGCGAGCAGGGGGGACGGGACGGGTCACAGAGAACACACATACACACACACACACACACACATAGAGACACACACTAAACACACATAGGACATACACACACACATACAAATCATACACACACACATATACACACACATATACACACATTACACACACACACATAGAGACACACACAAAACTATACCCACATACTACACACACATACACAGATAGAGACACACATATACACACACACACACACACAGATAATATACACACATTCACACACACCACACACATAGAGACATATATACACACAACTACACACACACACAAAGAGCACCACACACATAGAGACATACACACACACTACGGACACATACACACATAGAGACACAACATACATACACACACACACACACACACACAAATAGAGACACACACACATAGAGACACACACACATAGACACGCACACACACACATATCACACACTAGAGGACATATACACACACACACATAGAGACACACACACATACACCTCACATATATCACCACATAATACACAATAGAGACATCACACACACACACATGAGAACACACCAAATGTAATACAACCAACATATACACACACTACAGCACACACACACACACATATGAACCACACACGGATAACACACAAGACACACACACACACACACATACACACACACATAGAGACACACACCTATAGAGAGCACACACACATAGCACACACACATGAGACACACAATATACACACACTATACCACAACATAAAGACACACACACATACACACCCACATAGAGACACAATAGAGACACACACACACATCATAGAGACACACACACACACTACACACACACCGGAGCGCACACACATATACACACCCACACACACACACACATGCGATGAGAGACACACACACATGTAACACACACACACGCACGATACCATACGCACACACACACACACAAGAGGGCACACCACATGTACACCACATAGAGGACACACACACACATATACAACATATAGACAAAATACAGACACCACATAGAGATGCACACACACAACACACAAGACCACACACAAACACACAATGGATAGGGACACACCATATAGAGACCCACACACACACACATGTACATACACACAAAACATAGAGGACACACACCACACATAGAGACATACACACCAACATACACACTTAGAGATACACCATACCAACACACAACACATAGAGACAACACACACACATAGACACCCACACACATAGAGAACACACACACACATATTACACACACACCCACACGCACATAAATACACACACATAAACACATGAGACACACACACATGTACACACACAGAACACACACACACACAGATATAACACACATATACACACATAATACACACACACACACACATAAGAGACACACACACACACCACACAAATACACACACATATTCACACACACACACATAGAGACACGACCATCACACAGAGAGACACAACGGCACACACACATGCACGACACACATATGAGCCACGCACACATATACACAAACCTATGTACACAACCACATAGAGACACACACACATACACAAACCACAACACATGTACACACACACACACATAGAGACAACATACACACACTCACATATATACACAGCACTCCCAGCGCACACACTATAGAGACACACACACACACACACATAGATGACACACACACACAAGTACACACAGAGACACAAACATACATAAACACATAGAACAACAACACCCACATATTACACACACATAGAGACACACATACACACACAACATACACACCACACACACACATAGACCCACACAAACACACATAGCACACACACATAGAGACACACACACACTATACACACACACCCACACCACATATACACACACACACATGGAGACACACACACATGTACACACACAGAGACACACACACACCATATTTATACTCACATACAAACACACATATACACACACACACACACTTAGAGACACACACACACATATACACACACATATACACACACATATACACACACACATAGAGACACGCACACACATAGAGACACACGCACACACACATGCACACACACACACACATAGAGCCACGCACACATATACACACACACACATGTACACACACACACATAGAGACACACACATAGAGACACAAACACACACACATGTACACACACACACACATAGAGACACATACACACACGCACATATATACACACACGCACACACATATAGAGACACCACACACATCACACATACAGACACACACAACATGTACACACACACATAGAGACACACACACATACACATATATACACACACACACACTTTATAAACACACATAGAGACAGGCAAACACATAGAGATGCACACACACACACAAAACACATAGACACACCACACAACACAACACATAGAGCGACACACACATGTACATACACCTACACGACAAACACACACACAACATGTACACACACATAGAGACATGTACACACATTACACACACATACACAAAAACGACACAGGTATTACACACACCCCCACCCACAATACAGACACCACACACATATAACACACACACATATACACCACACCAGAGACACCACACATATGTACACACAACACACACATAGAGACCACACACACATACATACACACACACAAACACATGCACACACCACACACACATAACACACACACTAGAGTAGTAGACACACTAGACACATAGAGACACACTACACACATAGCCCTCACACACACAACAACACTAACACATGTACACACACACATATAACAGGTACACACACACATAGAGATACACCCATAACACACACATAGATGTTACTCACACACACACATAGACACACACACACAGCACACACCCACACACATAGACACACAACACACACATTACACACACACATAGAGAGACCATAAACACACACATATACACACCATAGACACACACACACACACATACAAAGACACACTACACAATAACCCACACCCCAACACATAGAACACCATCACACATACACAAACACATGTTACACACACATATGCACACACACACAACATACACAACACAAACACACACACATATACACACACACAAATACACACAAACACATATACACTCCACACCATATACACAACACAAATTATACACACATATACCACACACATATACACACACATACGCTCCACACATAATATCAACACACACACAAACAACACACACATAAACACACATCGCATATACACAGCATATACACATACACACACCCATACACAACACACATATACACACACATATACACACATATACATCACGCATAACACACACAACACATATCATACCACACACTCACTCTCACATACACACGACATCTCACACAC
This sequence comes from Okamejei kenojei, assembly GCA_035221665.1. NCBI lineage: Eukaryota > Metazoa > Chordata > Chondrichthyes > Rajiformes > Rajidae > Okamejei > Okamejei kenojei. Next base: position 76,585 of record JAVHYY010000778.1, read on the forward strand.
ACACCACATGGCTCACATAAGAGACACTCACACACATCCACAGACACACACACACATATATGACATCATATACACACACCACACGCATAGAGACACACCACAACACATATAAACACACACACATACACACGCACATATAACACACACACATATGACACACACCTAGAGACACACACACACATAGACAACCAAATATTACACCAAAGCACATATACACAGCACACATATACACACACATAGCAGATACCCAAACACACATATACACACACCATAAAACACACACATACGAGAACCACACCACACATATACACACACACATACACATGGCACACACATATACACACACAAACACACATATACAACAACATATTACACACACACAGAGACACACACACACACATACACATAGAGATACACATATACACATAATACACACAACACACATAGGGACACACGCATATTACACACACCACATATAGAGACACAAACATACACACACACATCACATACACACACAACACATAGAGACACACACACACACACATAAGAGGGACACACACACACGTATACACACACATAGAGGAACACCACACACACACACAGATTATATGGGACACACACACATACACACACACTACCTTTGAGACACACACAGACACATATATACACACACACATAGAGACACGCACACACATAGAGACACCACTAGAGGACACACACACACACATATAATACACACACAACATAGAGACACACACACACATTGAGACACACATACACACACACACACACACACACACAGAATACATAGAGACATCAACACACATTGTAACACACACACATACGGACATCATACACACATAGAGACACACACACGAAAAATAAAATAGAGACACATATACACAAACATAGAGAC
>JAVHYY010000778.1:82500-92343 GCA_035221665.1 Okamejei kenojei
AGACACCACAACACACACACACACATTGGGACACACACACACATAACACACACACACATATATACCAACACATATATACACCACACATATATACACACACTCATAGACACACACACATAGAGACACAACGCCCAACACACATGCACACACGACACACACACACACACACATAGAGCCACACACACATATATACACACACACATGTACACACACACATAAGGACACAACACACATAGAGAAACAACAACACACAACAAACATGTACACACACACACAGAGACCCACACACATACACACACACACAACACACACACACACACACACACACACACATATATATACACACACCACGCACACACATATAGAGACCACACAAACAAAAGACACACACACCATGTACACACAACATAAGACACACTACACAAATAAATACTTATATACACACATATACAACACACCATACACACACTACACACATAGAGACACAACAAACACATAGAGATGCACACACACACAAATACAATAGACACACACAAACACACAGAGAGAAAAACACACACATAGAGACACACACACACACATGTACACACACATGTACACACATACACACACATAGAGATACACACCATACACACAACACATAGACACACACCACCACATAATTAGAACACAACTACACATAGAGACACACACACACACAAATACACACACACAATCGCACATATAGCACACAACACATAGAGACACACACACACATGTACCACACACAGACACACAACACATTATATACACTACCACACAATTATACACACACACACACACTAAAGACACAACCCACACACATAGAGACTAAGCAGACACACACACACACACATGTACCCACACATAGACAACGCACAACACAGAGACCTCACACACACATGTACACCAATTACACAGGTATACACCACATATACACACACACATGAACACCCCCAAGAGGACACACCACAAATATATACCATATATTTTTACACACATATACACACACACAATACACACACACACCATATAGACCCCAAAACACTAGCGATGCACACACAAACACAAATACATAGCACACACAAACCCACATGTACACACACATATAGAGATAACACACAAACACATAGACAGAGAACACACTACACACTATACATCACACACATAGAGAACATATACACACGGACTAACATATTAACACACACATACACACACACATACACTAAGAGACACACACATAGAGACGCACCCACAGAGATACACAACACACACCACAATATACACACACACATAACACATCACACACACATAGATACAACACACATTGGAGATCACACACACATTGTACACCAACATATAGAGACAGACATATACCCACACACATATACACACAAACATAGACAAACATATACACAACATATACAACAATAGAGACACACCATATACCCACATACACACACATATACCTCATACCACACATAGACCACACTACACAACATTACAAATACACACACACACACACACACACACACCTATACACACAACACATATACACACAACATTACACACCCACATATACACACACATTATACACCAAACATATACACACATACAACACCATATACACACACACCCATATACACACATGTACATACACAACATAACACAAACTATACACACACTCATAAACACACATATACACACACACATATCCACACACATATACACACACACACATATACACATACACACACACATACACACACACATATACACACACATATACACACACACATATACACACACAACATACACACAACCCCATACATATACAACACACATTTACACACAATACACCACACACACATATTACACACACACCATATAACACAACTCACACACACATAGAGACACACACCACGTATACACACACATAGAGACCACACACACAGATATATACACACATATACACACAAACATAGAGACACACCACACTCACAGATAGAGACACACTACACACACACATAGAGACACACACACACTGTACCACACACACACACGTACACACACACACATAGAGACACACACACATGAGACACACACACACACACAGAGACGCCCACAGACGACAGACAACACACACAACACATAGAGATCACACACACATACACATATACAAAACCACACACACACATTGAGCCACACACATAGAGACACACACACACACACAGAGACGCATACACAGACATAGAGAACACACACACATATATTAACACACACATAGCCACACATACACACACATACACATCACACACACATATACACACACATACACATATACACACACATACACACACATATACACACACACACATATATACACACACACACACATAGAGACACACACACACACATGTACACACACACACATAGAGACACAAACACATACACACATGTACACAAACAAACACATAGAGACTTCCGGTGGCGCTATGGCGGGCTAGAGGATAACGCCAGCCAGCTCCACGGAAAAAAACGAGAAAAAACGGGGGATTAACGGTCTTACCTGCTGCCTGCTGCTTGCTGCCTGCCGTTTCTGCACCGATTGTTGTGAGTGACGTCATCAGGCGCGCGACTAACTATGGCAACAACACGGAGCCCTACCGAAAAAGGGAAAATCGATCAACCCGGTCAGAGACAGCAGAAGGCAAAACAAAACTGGAAGGCCTCGGACTCGAGTAGGACCTCATCCCAAGAAGATGTATCCAAAAAAACAGGGAAAAAAAAAACGGAAGGTGAGGAATTGAAAACTTTTATTTCACAACAGATTGCTGGTTTAAGGAAGAAATAAATCAGATGAACAGCCAGATGAACCAGATGACAAATCAATTGAAGAATTTCAACAGGAAACAAATTTTAATATTTAATAAGAAGATCAAGAAATTATCGGAAGACTTGAAGAAAGAATTTACAAGAAATGATTAACGAAATGACAAAGGAGTTGGATAAAAAAATTGAAAAGGTTAAAAAAGACTTTGAAAATAGGATGAATCCTATGGAGGAAGTGCTGGAACACAGACGGCTGGTATAAAGAACCTTGAAGAAGTAGCTGATACATGTGTGCTTTGACTACAGCAAAGTTGCTTACAGAAAATGGAACGTCTAACGAACTGCTGGACTAAATAACTGAGAAATGTACTGAGCTAGAAGGACTCCAGAGAAGACAAAATCTAAGGATTGCAGGTATTCGTCCCGAAGGACGAGCGAAAGATGAAGATCCTCGAGAATTTACTGCGAATTTACTGCAACTATGTTCTATCTTCTGGAACAAAGGCTTTATTAGCCCGTGCTCATAGAGTCAGGAGACGTCAGACAAGATTAAACGCCCCTCCAAGACAAATGATCATAAAGCTACAATATGACTTTGTCCTGGACGAGATTATGCAAAAAAGCTCGAAAAACAGAAACCTGGTATTTGAAGGACACAGGATAGCATCTACCGAGATTATCCAGCAGAGGTTGCCAGGAAACGGAAAGCATTTAATGAAGCTAAAGTCTCATGAGGGGTGTGGATAATCTGAGATACGGCTTGAATTATCCAGCTACTTAAGAGTCACCTTTAACAATAGGGAACACATTTCTTCAACCAGCCACAACAGAAGCACTGGATTTCACTCGGCAGATCAAGGCCTGAGAAATATTTTCCATTGAATATACTGACTCTCACCACTTTTAGAGACTTTATAAGGATCTTCAACATCCTGCAAGACTTCACAAGATAATGTTGGACTGGACGGATAGGACAATGTCGAATGGAATCGAGAGGAAGAAGTGGATCGGAAGACCTCATCCGGATACTAATAATTAGTAAAATCACACTACTAATACAAATAAATAACTAACAAATATTAAAACCACAACGCGGTATTATTATCAGTATTATTCTTACTAATTAAGATTGCCCACTATTACTAATCACTATTATTAATAATTAATAACTAATGCTTATTTATGTAGGAATGAATAGAGCCAAATAAAGGGATGGATTTCAATTGGAGATCTTTCTTTATAACAAGCAATTTTCACCTTGAAAAACCTTTGTTTTTCTTTTTGTTTTATGGGATTTTTTATCTTTTTTTTATATAGCTTTTTTTTTCATTTTTAACATTACTTAGATTTTTAAATTAATTTTAGATATAGATACTTCTATATCTTTAATCAGTATAATTGAATAAATGTTTCCCCCCTTTTTTTTCTCTGTTTTGTACCTTTTCAATAAATTTTTAATGAATTTTTTTCTTTTTTCTATTTCTCTTTTTTTTTTTTTAATTTTACCCTTTCTTTTTTTCCCCTTAATATTATACCCCCGGTAAAATATTATTATGGAATAATAATTCCTTAAACCTGGGAGCCGGCCAAGTTAACAACATCAACGACGGAAGTCAATAGATGGTTAGCCATATTAGTATGGCTAGCACTAACTGCAACTAATCTAGATGTAGTTTTTTCTATCTTTAAGCACAATACTAAACCTCTTATTCTATCCTTTACTTTCCTTTTATATAAAACTGCTGTGTTTTTTCAGTTTGAATGGAGTTATACATTGGAACACAATGGAGATATATTCGTGAGGGACATAAACGAGACTTAAAATTCATCTATTCGATGTTCGGGTGTAAGGTCTCGGGTTCTGTCGCGCTGATCCATGGACTCTATTGTAGACTTCCACAAACATAAGATGCAAGACTTAAAAAGAATACGGGGAATGAGGGATTAACGTTTTGTAGTTGGAATGTCAAAGGTATTAATGAACTGATAAAGAGAGGAAAAATATATTGGCACACTTAAAGGCAACTAAAGCTGATGTAATTTATATTCCAGAAACTAACTTAAAAAAAGACGCCGTGCATAGGTTGAAAGCCTAAAAATGGATAGATAAAATGTATCACTCGTCTTTCACGCATAAATCAAGAGGTGTAGCAATATTATTTCGTAGAGGTACTTTATTTTTAAGCATACATCAACTATAACTGATAAAGATGGTAGATACATTATTGTGTGATAGGAGAATTAAACACAGAAAAAAAAATATTCTTGTTAATATATATGGACCAAATTTTGATAGCCCATTGTTTTTTAATAAAAAGTACTTAACAATATTCCGGACCTACACACAATATAATTTATAATTGGAGGAGATTTTAATTGTACATATATCCCTAATTAGATAGAGAATCTTACATTCAGGCAAAAGAAAACTAAAATCACACTCCAGTGAATTTCATTAAACGCCATATACTGCCAAACGACTACATCAAGATGTTTGGAGAATAGAAAAATCCTACTGGACTGGACGAGAATACTCTTTTTACTCGCCAGTACATAAACCTACTCAAGAAACACAAGAATAGATTATTTTTTGGTGGATGCAAAACTTATTTCATTATACTTAAATCCAAATATCACAATATATAATTTTCTGATCATGCACCATTAACATTTAAGATCAAAATAAATGGTAAAACAACAGAATATCAGACAGGTGGAGATTTAACCCACAAATTTTAAAAAAATAAACTACTCAGGAATAATATCACAACACAAATTAAGATTTTTTTTGAAATAAATGAACAACCAGAAATATCTTGCCTCCTTATTATGGGAAACATTTAAAGCATATCTTCGGGGAGTTATGATCTCTTCACAAGCATTTTATAATAAAAAGAATCTGAAGAACAACAAGATATGGAAAGGGAGATTAAACATTAACATACAGAATGCAACAAACCAGGTAAAAATATTACACAATAATAATGCAGCATTGAAATATAAATTAAATAAAATATACACAGATACAGTTTGTAAAACTGTATCAACATACTAAGATAGAACAAATACCAGTTTGGAATTTTGGAGATAAACCCCAAAAATGATTTGGCCCGCCAACTTAAGGAAAATGGAAGCACGAGAAAATAATCCATAGGATTAAATCACATAATGGCGAATTGGGCCCTTAAAAAAATACAACCCAAAGAAATTAACGAAAGATTTAATGCAATATTATAAAAACTTATACACTGCTAAAACAACAGAAAATAAAACAGAAATAGAAGCATTTCAAAAAAATGTTACCTGAAAGGGTTGGATTACAAAATTGAGAATTATTAAATGCTGATATCCAATAAAAGAAATCCAAGAATCTATTAGATCAATAAAAAAATGGTAAATCAACACCGGACCTATGGTAGGTTCGGAATTTTATAAAATATTTCATGAATCATATGGTTTCCCACCCCCCACCCCCCCCTCCGACCGTCTGAAACATTATATGAACAGATATAACACAGCAGAAATTACCAGAAAACGCTGAATGAATCTATTATAACTCTTATACACCTAAAATAAAATAAAGACTTGGATGAACCAGTGATCATTAAAGCAATAGCTCTTTAAATACTGATCAAAGATATTAACAAAAATAATAGCACAAAGACTAAGTTCAATTGTCAACGAATTATTCAACCCGATCAAACAGGAATTAATACCAAAACATATTCCTCATAAAATCTAAGACGGTTATTTCAATATTATAATCGAAAAGAAGTCATAAAAAAGACCTAGTAGTCCATTTCGCTTGAACGCAGAAAAAGCCTTCGTATCAATGGATTGGCCTTCCTATTTTCGGTTATGGAAGCCCTTCAAATAGGGAGAGAAGTTTAACCACTTGGATTAAATTTTTTTATAACACAAATCCGAACAGCTAGAATAACAACAAACCGAATGTTATCAACTAAATTCAATTTATCTCGAGGTTGTGGACAAGGTTGTCCTTTATCCCCTTTATTGTTTGCACTCGCAATAGAACCTCTCGCCCAGAGAGTGAGATTACATCCGGAAATATATGGTTATGATACTAGAGACACTAAAAATAAAATCTCCTTATATGCGGATGATGTATTAATAGAATATTGACTGGCCTTGAGGGGGATACGACATATATTGCCTGAAGTAGATTCATATTGCCCGAGTCGAAGACGAGGGCAATATGGATCTAGTGAGGGCAATATATGTCGTATCCCCCGAAAGAGGACATCAATATATGTTATTATTACCCATATCAGACATCTAGAGGAGAAATCTCAGACATCTCTAGCTCGGCGGACTTCCACGTAAAATTTAGCCAAAATGGACGACAAAGTCTTCCTGGCTGCCGTTTGAATATCGACATCTAGACCCTTCTCCATCAAATATTCCATCAATATTGTTACTGCTTGTTTCGTTGCCTTCATCGTCGTGTTCTGCGCTGTCTTTTTTTTGTAAAAATCTCTCAAATTGCTGTCGTCAAAAAGTCCGAACATCTTCGTCTGCAGGAGGCTGCCATTTTGCTTGTTTTGGTCAGAACAAATTCTAAATTTCCTACGCAGCGCCACATTGCCAAGTTCCCGGATGTGAGACCAGGGGAATATAAGACTATATTTATCGCTGTTTTAACACGTAAAGTCCATAGGCGTTCGCAAGAAAGGGGAATACAAGAAAATATTCCCCTGTTAACCCTGCTGGCACTCAAAACGAAGGGAATACAATTTTGTAAAAGCATAGCTCAGATGTGTGATATGGGTAATAATACTTTATATCACAGAACCAGAAATAAGTATCCGAAACTTGTTAAAATTAATAACAGAATTCAGATCTTTCTCAGGCTACAGTATCAATTGGAATAAAAGTGAACTGCCAATAAACCATGATAATTTACATATACTACAACAATCCCCTTTTAAGATAACAAACGAAAAAATTAAATATCTTGGAATTTTTGTAACAAAAAGATTCGACTCTTTATTCAAATCTAACTTCCCCCCATTATTGAATAAATTAAGTAAGAATATTTTATATTGGAAAAAGTTTTACCTATCTCAATGTTAGTAAAATTAATACATAAAAATGATTTTTCTCCCCCCCAAATTATTATATCTCTTCCAATTAATTCCGATATATCTCCCCTAAAAACTTCTTCAAAAGGGTAGATTCCCTAATTACCCAATTTAAATTGATTATAAAGAGACCCATAGAATAAAATAAAAAACATTTATGTAACAATCTTAAAATAAATGGAGGATTAGCATTACCAAATTTATGTTTTATTACTGGGGCATCATTATTAAAAATATGAACTTTTGTGCTAGAAGAAATAGATAATCAAACCAACTTGGTTTAAAAATAGGGAAAAAGAAACTGTTCTCCCTTTGAACTAGCTCTTAATATTTGCTAATACTAATTTAGCTAAGAAAATTTATACTGAAAATCCCGATAATTAGAAAACGGAATCCGTATTTGGAAACAAATAAAGAAAACACTAAAACTCAAATCAATACCTTTATCTCTCACCATTGTAAAAAATGTACGTTTTAAAACCTCAAGATGGATAAAGCGTTTTTTACAATGGAAAAATAAAGGAATTACTAAGATTGGGAGATCCTTTATAAGGAAAACTCTTTCTTTCATTTTCAAGAGTTACCAACAAATTTATGGGACTACACACTAAAGAATATTTTAGATATTTTACAAATCAGAATTATGTGTTCTTGCAAATACACAATAACTTAGAAATAGAAAAGACAGAAATTCCTAGATGAATGCTTAAATAAACATCCCAAATACAGATAAATGGATTTCATTTAAATACAATATCTATATGGAAAATAATGTTTCCATCAACAGAAATATATAGACAGTCTTGGGAAAAAGAACTAGGCACAAATTATAAGAGCCAGAGTTATGGGATGAAAGTTTACAATCATATACATCATTGTTCGTTAAATGCCAAACATTCCCTTATACAATTTAAAATACTACATAGATTACATATTACCAAAGCTAAATTACATAACATCTTTCTAGACAAGTAATCCCCCATAAGTGAATAAATGTCAACATTTAGAAAGCAAATTTATCGGGTTAAATAAAACATTCATTTACCAACTTGTATAACAATTACAAAATTTTGGATAGAAATATTTAAGATAATTTCGAATTTGTCAATATAATTCTGACTCCTGACCAAAGTTAATAATTACTTTGGAATACTAAAACTGGAACAACTATAAAAACGAATCAAAAAATTTTTATTGACTATGGTTTAATAATTGGAAAAAAACTAATATTAAACATTTTGGAAAGGCCCTACAATCCCCAACAATCAAAATGTGGAATACAGAAATGCCCGGAGACACGTCATCTGGAGAGATTGAGCTTGGTCCCTAATGGACAGGTTAGATCTCTTCAGCAGAGATTGGTCTCCATTTAAATGAATCATTTACAGTGTCATAAATTGGCTCGGCCACGAGGGCTTGACTGAGACCTGAATATTAAAATGGGGAAATGAAGAAACATATGTAATAAAATCCTGACTATATCACCAAGACGGATTAATGATTAATACTTACATTCACCATTATACTTCTTATACTCTTTTTCTCGTATCTTTTTCTTACTTTAAAAAAAAATTAGAAAAATGTAAGAAACATATAATCTTAAATTTTTTAATATTAATCAGAATATAAACATTACTAATAAGCATGAAGGTATTTTTAATATCATGTATTTTCAATATATACAAAAATAAATAGTCTTAAATTTTAAAATCAAATGATAATACAAATATTATTAATATATGAATATATCATTAATATCAAGAAGGTATTATTAGTAATCATGTATTTCTAATTATATAAAAATAATAGTCTAAAATTTTAAATTTAATGATAACACAAATATTACTTAGCAGTATGAATATATCATTAATACAAATACTATCTCTCTATG
>JAVHYY010000779.1:0-49078 GCA_035221665.1 Okamejei kenojei
AATGATCAAGTTTGTGAGCATCACTTGATGGAGATACTTAAAACTATCTTTAGGGCTAGGTTCTGGGCTAGTGCTGGGGTTGGAGCTGGGGCGGGGCTAGGAAATTAGGTTGGGGCTTAGGGTTCGGGCTAGATTAGGGTTGGGGACTAGGGCTAGGGTTACTTACCCCAATTTTCCAGGAGCTCCATCTCCAAGCAGGCTCCAGCTCCATCTCCAGCCGGACACAAAGCCGCAAGCCGTTGCATTTCCGGTGACCTGATGTCCCTTCTCCACACCTGGCCTTCTCAGCCTTGATTTCCGGTGGGGGGGGGGGGGGGGGCTTGGCTGAAGAGGGGCCTGGGCATGGTGATGGACATCGGGTCCCGGGAAGATGCGACGGCTTTGTGTCGGCTGAGCTGTGGAGGCTGGAGCTGGGATGGAGATCAGGGAGTTAATGTTGCGGATGTGGCCCGTGACGGAAATGGTGGCTCAAGCCTTTAACCCAGGAAGGCCTCGCTCCGAAGAAGGCCAAGCCTGGCTATCGTTTGGAACGGGAATGGATCATGACATGATTTGTTCTCCAGAATAATCAAAAAAGAATGATTTAAAAATTTCTAAGAGTTGATCACGTTCGGAGACTGATGCCGATAATAGGGTACGTGGCCCGCTATGCCTAGCAAGAAACGGAGTTTCAACACGCTTCTCTTCCCGCAAATCAGGAGAAATTCACAAGGTAGGGGGACTTTTCAATTCTGAGGTGGGACGTTCGCGTCTATTCTATTCATAGCCATGTGGGGCCGGCTCAACACTTTTTTGAAAAACGTTAAGATTTACAATTTTATCAAGAATAGAGGAATTTTTAAAGGGTGATAATAATTTTAATTATTAATATCTCCTAACATTTAAAAGTATTTTCATTTCAGAAGATCCCCTATTAAATAAATATTTGCAGACTGTGAAATTTCACTAGTTCCATCGGGAACATGCAGTTTTCGTGTGGGGGGGGGGGGGGGGCATCGGAACATCGGGAAAAAATGATGTAAACATTTATACATTATTCATTTAGGGTTTAATCCTACATATTTATGATTATGATGTTTATTAACAATATAAAAAGAAAAAGAAGAAAATGGGATGAATTGTGGATTTTCTTATATACAGCATCAAAGTACGCGGGGGACTTACTGAAGACACTTACTGAAGAATCACCAGCAATGGAAAGTTGGACATTGGAAAAGGAAGAAAATTGCCATTACAATTGTGCTGAGAGAATGGAGCGGCTGGGCTAGTACACTCTGGAGTTTACAAGAATGAGAGGGGATCTTATTGAAACATATAAGATTGGTTACGTATAAGGGTTTGGACACATAGAGGCAGGAAAACAAGTTCCCGATGATGAGGGAGTCCAAAATCGAGGGGCCACAGCCACAGTTTAAGAATAAGGATAGTAAGCCATTTAGAACGGAGACGAGGAAACACTTTTTCACCCAGAGAAATTGTGAGTGTGGAATTCTCTGCCTCTAGAGGGCGGTGGAGGCCGGTTCTCTGGATACTTTCAAGAGAGAGCTAGATAGGGCTCTTAAAGATAGTGGAGTCAGGGGATATGGGGATATATCAGTATTTGTGGATGATTAGTCAACATGTTAGATGGAGAAGTGACATTTCAAATTTATCTTTTCTTTCTTTAAAAAATGTATTAGTGTTTTTCAAAAGCAAAACAAAACAATAAAAAAGTAATAAAAACATAACAGTGATATTGTTAATAGGGATCAGGGTTACATTAATGGCAGGTATAACCTAAATATGAGTCCAGTGTCAAAAAATACACATTAAATATAGACCGGGCCGGGTCTCTATGTAAATATAGTTAAGTGTTTAAAAGAAAACTTTTTTTGTATAAAAAAACAAAAAGATAAAAAGAAGAAAAAGGAGAAAAAAATGAGAACAAACAAAAAAAACAAAAAACCCCCCTAAATTAAAAGAAGAAAAAGAAAAACAAAAAGCAAAAACAGAATCTGGGCTGCAAAGAGTTTCAACAATTTAAGTCCTTGTTTTTATCGTCAAGTCCGTTCCACCGTATACCAGTAAAAATATTTATTATAACAGTTGGAGAGGGGACAGTTTATGTAGTATGAAAATATTGAATAAATCTTCCCCAAGTCCTATCAAATTTAACCAAGGGTTCAACAATGTCACTCCTGATTTTTTCTAAATTTAAACATGATATCGTTTCAGAGTACCAATGGAGTGTGGTCGGAGGATTGGAATCTTTCCATTTAAATAAAATAGATCTTCTGGCAATTAATGTGGTAAAAGCAATCAGCCAATGGGCAGAATGGGACAGATGGATAGAATTTAACATTGGTAGCCAAAAAATTGCAGTAATAGGATGAGGTTGTAAATCAATACCTAAATCTACAGAGATAGCATCAAAAATGTATTTCCAATATTTTTCCAAAAGTGCGCAGGACCAAGACATATGAGTCAATGAGGCCACTTCAGAATTGCATCTGTCACAGGTAGGATTTATTTGACAATAAAAACTAGCTAACTTATCTTTTGACATATGAGCTCTGTGAACCACCTTGAATTGTATCAAAGTGTGTCTTGCACACATTGAGGAAGTGTTAACTAATTGAAGAATCCTCTCCCATTTCTCTATAAAGACATTTGAAGTTCTCTTTCCCGGTCATTCTTAATTTTATCAAATGTATCTTTTTTAAATTTAAAAATCAACTTCAAAATTTCAAAATTTAATCCTGATTAGGGCAAGTTGACGCATGTTGGAGGGATAAATAAAACCAGGATAGACTGTCTGGAGAAGGGTCTCGACCCGAAACGTTGCCTATTTTCTTCGCTCCATAGATGCTGCCTCACCCGGTGAGTTTCTCCAGCACTTTTGTCTACCTTCGATTTTCCAGCATCAGCAGTTCCTTCTTAAACAATAAAACCATGATATTCACCATGAATGACAAGGGCCTAGAGACCACTGAGAAACACCCGTACAAATCCATAGATCCCTAAAGTCAGCAGCACACTAAGACAACATTTAGCATTCTTGTCATTAGCTCCAGCATCGAATGCAAGTGCAGAGACACATTTTCTTATAGTTACAAATTTATAGGAAGTCTTAAGTTGCAGGAGTGTGTGCATTTCTGATCTCCATACTGTGGGAAGGATGCAGAGGAGATCCATCAGGATATTGCTCGGAAATGAATATTTCAATCATCAACAGAGACTGGGGTGGTTGAGTTAGTGTTCATTTAAGTTGTGGAGGACAAGCAGCGATCAGATGGAGGAAGAAATAGCAATGAGAAATGTCGATGGCAAAAAATACTTTACGTGTTAGACGTGTCCATGACCTGGGTAGGTGGTGGGGCATAGATTTAGGTCAGGACTTTACAGGATGATCTCTGGAGAAGAATCTTTCACCAGGGGATGGCCACAGTCTGGGACACACTGCCTGACATGGTGTTGGAGACAGTACTCTCACATTATTTTGGCCGCACCTGGAGAAGTACAGTGGCTTGCAAAAAGTTTTCATACCCCTTGAACATTTCCACATTTTGTCACGTTACAACCACAAACGTAAATGTATTTTATTGGGATTTTATGTGATAGACCAACACAAAGTGGCGCATAATTGTGAAGTGGAAGGAAAATGATACATGGTTTCCAAATTTTATACAAATAAAAAACTGAAAAGTGTGGCGTGCAAAAGTATTCTGCCCCCCTGAGTCAATACTTTGTAGAACCACCTTTTGCTGCAATTACAGCTGCAAGTCTTTTGGGGTATGTCTCTACCAGCTTTGCACATCTAGAGACTGACATTTTTGTCCATTCTTCTTTGCAAAATAGCTCAAGCTCAGTCAGATTGGATGAAGAGCGTCTGCGAACAGCAATTTTCAAGTCTTGCCAGAGATTCTCAATTGGATTTAGGTCTTGACTTTGACTGGGACATTCTAACACATGAATATGCTTTGATCTAAACCATTCCATTGTGGGTCTGGCTGTATGTTTAGGGTTGTTGTCCTGCTGGAAGGTGAACCTCCGCCCCAGTCTCAAGTCCTTTGCAGACTCTAACAGGTTTTCTTCCAAGATTGCCCTGTATTTGGCTCCATCCATCTTCCCATCGACTCTGACAAGCTCCCTGCTGAAGAAAAGCATCCCCACAGCATGATGCTGCCACCACCATGTTTCACAGTGGGGATGGTGTGTTCAGGGTGATGTGCAGTGTTAATTGCATTTAGGCCAAAAACTTCAATTTTGGTCTCATCAGACCAGAGCACCTTCCTCCACATGTTTGCCGTGTCCCCCACATGGCTTGTGGCAAACTGCAAATGAGACTTCTTATGTCTTTGTTTCAACAATGGCTTTCTTCTTGCCACTCTTCCATAAAGGCCCAATTTGTGGAGTGCACGACTAATAGTTGTCCTGTGGACAGATTCTCCCACCTGAGCTGTGGACCTCTGCAGCTCCTCCAGAGTTACCATGGGCCTCTTGGCTGCTTCTCTGATCAACGCTCTCCTTGCCCGGCCTGTCAGGTGGACGGCCATGTCTTGGTAGGTTTGCAGTTGGACCATACTCTTTCCATTTTTGGATGATGGATTGAACAGTGCTCCGTGAGATGTTCAAAGCTTGGGATTTTTTTTATAACCTAACCCTGCTTTAAACTTCCCCACAACTTTATCCCTGACCAGTCTGGTGTGTTCCTTGGGCTACATGATGCTGTTTGTTCACTAATGTTCTCCAACAAACCTCTGAGGCCTTCACAGAACAGCTGTATTTATACCGAGATTAGATTACACACAAGTGGACTCTATTTACTAATTAGGTGACTTCTGAAGGCAATTGGTTGCACTGGATTTTATTTAGGGGTATCAGAATAAAGGGGGCTGAATACTTTTGCACGCCACACTTTTCAGTTTTTTTATTTGTAAAAAAAATTGAAAACCATGTATCATTTTCCTTCCACTTCACAAATATGCGCCACTGTGTGTTGGTCTATCACATAAAATCCCAATAAAATACATTTACGTTTGTGGTTGTAACATGACAAAATGTGAAAAAGTTCAAGGGGTATGAAAACTTTTGCAAGCCACTGTAAACAAGTTTATTGGCCAAGTATTCACATACAAGGAATTTGCCTTGGTTCTCCACCCACAAGTAACAACATGACATATAGTGACAGTTACTAATGGCTCAGAAAACACTAAACATTAACAATAATAAAACATTAATGATAAAACACCATTGATCAAGCATGTGAACCAACAAAATACCCGATCAAAGGGAGGCTACAGATTTTTGGCTGTTGAGTAGAGCAACTACTCGTGGATAAAAACTTGTGGATAAAAATAAGCATTCCAATTGTAAGTGGATAGTAGGCAACAAGCCTGGGAATGCTGGGACATGGGATAAGTTTATTGTTGTCACATGTACCAAGATACAATGAAAAGTATTTTTGCCGTGTACTAACCAGACAGAGAAAATACAATGCGTTACAATCTCCCTCATTAATTCGTCCCTTCCCACCCAAACCACCCCCTCTCCTGGCACTTTCCCTTGCAATCGCAGGAAATGCCACACTTAATAATAATAATAATGGATTGGATTTATATAGCGCTTTTTCTAGATACTCAAAGTGCTTTACATCGCATTATTCATTCACTCCTCAGTCACACTCGGTGGTGGTGAGCTACATTTTGTAGCCACAGCTGCCCTGAGGCAGACTGACGGAAGCGTGGCTGTTAATCAGTTAATCAGCGGTAGCTAATCAGTGCCTATGAGGGCGACGTTGGGCACGCTTTTACCCCCGTTGTCTGCCGACTTGTACATTGTGGCCCGTCGCACCCGGTCCATCCTCGACCCCCAGATGAAGTGGAAGATGGCCCGGGTGATCCCTGTGGCGTATGAGGCAGGGACAGGCCACACTTGTGCCAAGTACAGCAGCCCCGAGAGCACCTCACACCTGATGACCAAATTCTTTCCCGTTATGGAGAGGGAGCATTGCCTCCACAGCTCCAGCTTCCTCCCCACCCTGGCTATCCGCTCCAGCCAATTTTTTGTTACATGCCTCAGCCCCCCCGAACCAGATCCCCAACACCTTCAAGAAGTCAGGCTTGATGGTGAAGGGGACGGAAGATCTGTCAGGCCAGTTGCCAAAGAGCATGGCCTCGCTCTTCCTGCGGTTCACCCTGGCTCCCGTGGCCGACTCAAACTGGTCGCAGATACTAATCAGTCTGCGAACCGACCCTGGATCCGAGCAGAAGACAGCGACATTGTCCATGTACAGGGAGGTCTTTACTTGAATGCCCCCACTGCCTGGCAATGTCACTCCTCTTATGCTCGCATCCTTCCTGATGGATTCAGCAAAAGGTTCAATACAGCAGACAAACAAGACAGGAGAGAGAGGGCAACCCTGCCTAACTCCAGACCTTACAGGGAAACTGTCCGATTCCCACCCATTGATTTGGACTGCACTACGGATGTTGGTGTAGAGCAGTTTGATCCAATTCCTGATTCCCTCCCCAAAACCCATTTTGGAGAGCACGTCCCTCATTGTACGTGTGCGAAATCCTGTCGAAGGCCTTCTCCTGGTCCAAGCTGACTAGACAGGCATCCACCCGTCTGTCCTGCACGTAGGCGATGGTATCTCTCAGCAGCGCTAGGCTGTCTGAGATTTTCCTGCCAGGTACAGCACAGGTTTGGTCCGGGTGGATCACCTGTCCCAGAGCAGACTTGACCCGGTTGGCGATGGCCTTGGACAGGATCTTGTAGTCCACATTCAAGAGTGTTATGGGTCTCCAATTCTTTAGGTCCTTCATCTCCCCCTTCTGCTTGTAGATTAGGGTGATGTTGCCCTTCCTCATGGAGTCTGACATGCTACCAGCCAGAAGCATGTCGTTGTACACTTCTAGCAGGTCCGGGCCCATCCAGTCCCACAGAGCCAAATACAACTCGGCCGGTAAGCCATCGCTTCCGGGAGTTTTATTCGATGGCCACCTTCGTGTGTGGCTGCATCAGGCGGAGTGTAGAGCCAAGGCACGTGGGCACCAAGTGTCACTACCTGCTGAGGTTCTACCTGTCCCCGGTGTTGAGAAGGATGGGCCTGGCGCAGGTGCCACGCAATGTGCCAGTCAGCTGGACATTGCCGCCCCATCTGTCGTCGGTGGAAGGGTTCTTCCGGACCAACACCTTTGACCACATGTCCATCGGGCAGTGGTCAGCACAGAATGTCCTGCAGGCACTGCAGGGAAAGGACTCTATGGACCCGGTGGTGTGGTTCCCTGAGCAGACTGCCCAGCTCGTCTGGCAAAATGCCTCATCGCCAGAACTCACCAACAAGCACCAAGACCTGGCTTGGCTGGCGGTGAGGGGAGCCCTCCCAGTCAGATCCTTCCTGCACCGTCGGAACCTCACTACCAGCGCACGCTGCCCTCGGGACGGCTGCTATGGCGAGGAGACGGTTGCCCACCTCTTCACAGAGTGTGGGTTTGCTAAAAGAGTCTGGAGAAAAATGCAAGGGTCCCTGGTACGCTTTATCCCGAACAGCTCCGTCACAGAGGACGCTGTGATTTACGGACTGTTCCCAGGGACACATTCAGAGGCTGACATCGAGTGCTGCTGGAGGGTCATCAACTCGGTAAAAGACGCCCTTTGGTCTGCCCGAGCATTGTTCACCACCCAGCAGAGCGAGATGTCCGTCAGGGAATGTTGCCGACTGGCCCGCTGCAGACTGCAGGAGTACGTGCTGAGGGACGCACTGAAGCTCGGTGCAGCCAACGCCAAGGCTCGGTGGGGGAGGGCCACAGTCTAGGGTCCTTCCGCTGCTGGACATGGAGGGTACAGTATTGTGGAGATGCCCCTCAATATAAGGGAAGGTATCCCACGTGGCATGAGTGGGGGACTGATTTGTGGAAACTTGGGAAAAAGAAAATGTCTAAACTGTATTGATCTATTGTACAGCCCCCGAAAATGTCGGATGGATTTTCCGCAAGGTTAATGTATTGTATATATTTATCATTCGAATAAAGTATATTTTGAAATTTAAAAAAAAAAAAAAAAAAAAAAAAGCTAATCAGTGCCTACGGCCCCTCTGACCACCACCAATCACTCACACACATTCACATTCACACACAGGCAAAGGTGGGTGAAGTGTCTTGCCCAAGGACACAACGACAGTATGCACTCCAAGGGGGATTCGAACCGGCTACCTTCCAGTCGCCCGCTGAACACTTAGCCCATTGTGACTTCTGTCTTACATTTGTCACTTTACCTCCCCCCTCGACTCCATCCAAGGACTCAAGCAGTCTTTCGAGGTGAGGCAGAGGTTCACCTGCACTTCCTCCAACCTCATCTATTGCATCCGCTGCTCTAGGTGTCAGCTGCTCTACATTGGTGAGACCAAGCGTAGGCTTGGCGATCGCTTCGCCCAACACCTCCGCTCGGTTCACAACAACCAACCTGATCTCCCGGCGGCTCAGCACCAACTCTCCCTCCCATTCCGAATCTGACCATTCTGTCCTGGGCCTCCTCCATGGCCAGAGTGAGGCCCACCGCAAATTGGAGGAGCAGCACCTCATATTTTGCTTGGGTAGTTTACACCCCAGTGGTATGAACATAGACTTCTCCAATTTCAGGTAGTCCCGGCTTTCTCCTCCCCTCCCTGGCCTCCCTCAGCCCACTGTCTCCGCCTCTTCCTTTCTTCTTCCCCCCACCCTCACATCTGTCTGAAGAAGGGCCTCGACCCGAAACGTCGCGTATTTCCTTTGCTCCATTGATGCTGCCTCACCCGCTGAGTTACTCCAGCATTTTTGACAACCTTCGATTTTCCAGCATCTGCAGTTCCATCTTATGCATTACAATCTAGTCAGGCTCAAGGCACAGAACAAGATAATGGGAGTGGCATTCAGTGTAGGTTAATTCCAGTAAAGTGCGATTAATGATAGTCCGAGGGTCTTCAATTGGGCGGACAGAACCATTCACTAACTGGTGAGAGGATGATTCAGTTGCCTGATTACAGCTTGGAAAAAACTCTCACTGAATCTGGAGGGACGCGTTTTCACACCTATATCCCTTGGCTGGTGGGAAATGGGAGAAGAGGGGGTGATCGGCGTGACTCATCCTTCATTATGCTGGTGGCCTTGCCAAGGCAGCGGGAAGTGTAGATAGAGTCAATGGGAGGGATGTTGGTTTGGTTACATTCACAACTCGATGCAACTTATTGAGGTCCTGAATGGAGCGCTGACAAAAAGCTGGCGTAACTCAGTGGGACAGGCAGCATCTCTGGAGAGAAGGAATGGGTGACATTTCAGGGTCGAGACCCTTCCTCTTCTCGACCCGAAATGTCACCCATTCCTTCTCTCCAGAGATGCTGCCTGTCCCGCTGAGATACTCCAGCTTTTTGCATCTATCCTCGGTTTAAACCAGCATCTGCAGTTCTTTCTTACAAAACCATGCTGTCACGCACCTTGATAAAATGCATTCTAGCGTGCATCTGTAGATGTTGGTGAGAGTGCAGAGGGCAGAACCGTTGTGGGTCAAAGGCCCATTTCTGCGCAGTATGACCCTTGATTCTGGACATTGATATTCTGACTTAACTTTTATGATAACACAAACCAAAATGTGATTCATGCATCCACCCATATGTGACTGCGCTGTAGCTGCAGATGGAAATTTTCTCTGCTCAGCCCCTTCCATATAGATTGGTTATTTCCTACTAACCAATTGTGGTGCTTGTTAGTGGGTGCTCCGCCTAATGTGCGATTTATATTACCAAGAGCTAGCTAGCCTACGCAATCAGTCTGTAGTTATTGTAATGTAGCTGCTAGTTACTGTAATGTCCTGCAGACCGATGCTGTAAGTGGACTTTAATAAACATGTGTTGCATCTTGATGTGTGTCCGACTCGACTCATTACATGGTGTCAGAAGTGGGATCCGAATCCAATTGGAGACCAGAAGAAGATGCGGACTCGTACCACACACGTGCCGGAAGGGTCAGTAGGCCACCCATTAGATACGGTGATTTTGTGTTACTATCTATACTTCCCCATATGCATTATTAACGTTTTGGCTACTATATTGTCTAGCCACCATGTTTCCAGGTATCTATGCTTTATTTTGTTACTACAAGGAAAGATGTACATTGGTTATTTCCTACTTTCCACTTCTTTTGATAATCTCAGTGTTTGCAACAGCTCTACGCCCATTGTCAGGGCAACATTTATATTTCACAGAAGGCTCTACAAACCTTTCTGTTGACTTGATGTAGATGTCACTGCATCTCCTCCCCAATCGCCAACTTCAGCCATGATGATGACAAACGTTCCAAACTTCCGTGGTTCTGGAATGAACAATATTAGCAAATTTGCAGATGACACAAAGATGGGTGGCAGTGTGAACTGTGAGGAGGATGCTATGAGAATGCAGGGTGATTTGGACAGGTTGGGGGAGTGGGCAGATGTGTGGCAGATGACGTTTAATGCGGATAAATGTGAGGTAGCAAAAACAGGAAGGCAGATTACTATCTAAATGGCATCAAGTTGGGAAAAGGGGAAGTACAACGGGTTCTGGGGGTCCTTGTACATCAGTCTATGAAAGTAAGCATGCTGGTACAGCAGGCAGTGAAGAAAGTGAATGGCATGTTGGCCTTTATAACAAGAGGAATCGAATATAGGAGCAAAAAGGTCCTTCTGCAGTTGTATAGAGCCCTAGTGAGACCACACCTGGAGTATTGTGTACAGTTTTGGTCCCCTAATTTGAGGAAGGACACTCTAGCTATTGAGGGAGTGCAGCATAGGTTTACAAGGTTAATTCCCGGGATGGCGGGACTGTCATATGCTGAGAGAAAGGAGCATCTGGGCTTGTACGCTCTGGAGTTTAGAAGGATGAGAGGATATCTCATTGAAACATAAAAGATTGTTAAAGGTTTGGACACCCTAGAGGCAGGAAACATGTTCCCGATGTTGGGGTAGTCCAGAACCAGGGGCCACAGTTTAAGAATAAGGAGTAAGCCATTTAGAATGGAGATGAGGAAACACTTTTTCTCACAGAGAGTGGTGAGTCTGTGGAATTCTCTGCCTCAGAGGGCGGTGGAGGTGGGTTCTCTGGATGCTTTCAAGAGAGAGCTAGATAGGGGTCTTAAAAATAGTGGATTCAGGGGATATGGGAAGAAGGCAGGAATGGGGTACTGATTGGGGATGATCAGCCATGATCACATTGAATGGCTTGAAGGGCCGAATGGCCTACTCCTGCACCTATTGTCTATTAAGATAACTGTCAAGCAACAATTGAATGCAAAGGAAAACGCTACCTGGTGAACCAACACACAGAATATCTGCTCCAATGAAACCGTCCTCCCAAGGTCATAGACTATCTGGGCTCACACAACGTCCGACAAAGCCATCTGAAATTCCAAATTAAACGCACTACCTAATTCCCGCTTTTCTATTCAAAATGTTATCTCCTCAGAGAACTGGAAGATGATTGCATCCTTTCACCATTATTCTTTACTGCCACTGACCTATCTACGTAAACCTCGCTCCTTTCCCAGCCACAGTGCCCTGTCCTTAATCCAGAGTAAAGGTGCGGGGAATCATAGCATTGTAACAGACAACAGCAACAACACGCATGTCACCAGTGCAAGCACAATTATAACCCCACGCTACTGAATCCTTGGCCGATAATATGAATGTCATTTTACGTTTTAAATATTGATTGGAAACATAGAGCAGAGATAAATCTGAGCTGCGATAGTCTCACCTTAATTCCACAAGGATGTGTTGACTGCGCACGGATATGTTTTAAAATTGTTTCAATAGACAACAGACAATAGACAATAGGTGCAGGAGTAGGTCATTCGGCCCTTCGAGCCAGCACCACCATTCAATGTGATCATGGCTGATAATCCACAATCAGTACCCCGTTCCTGCCTTCTCCCCATATCCCCTGAATCTGCTATCTTTAAGAGCCCTATCTAGCTCTCTCTTGAAAGTATCCAGAGAACCGGCCTCCACCGCCCCCTGACACAGAGAATTCCACAGACTCACAACTCTCCATGTGAAAAATTGTTTCCTCATCTCCGTTCTAAATGGCTTACCTGACGTCCCTTGTCAGCCACGGTCGCCCCTTCCTGCCCTTGGAATCTTTCTTCCTCTTTGGAATGAACTGATCCTGCACCTTCTGTATTATTCCCAGAAATACCTGCCATTGTCATTCCACTGTCATCCCTGCTAGTGTATCTTTCCAGTCAACTTTGGCCAGCTCCTCCCTCATGGCTCTATAGTCCCCTTTGTTCAACTGTAACACTGACACCTCCGATTTACCATTCTCCCTCTCCAATTGTAGATTCAACCTGATCATATAATGGACACTACGTCCTAATGGCTCCTTAATCACAAGTTCCTTTATCAAATCCGGTTTGTTACACGACAGTAAATCCAGAATTGCCATCTCCCTGGTACGCTCCAGTACAAACCGCTCTAAGAATCCAACACTGAGGCATTCCACAAACTCCCTTTCTTGGGGGTCAGTACCAACCTGATTTTCCCAATCTACCTGCATGTTGAAATCTCCCATAACAACTGTAGCATTACCGTTCTTCCTTGCTTCGTTCCAGCTAGTCGGGTGAATACTGATTTGAGAGGTGTGGCTATAGTTCTGTGAGCTGCAGCGATCAGTCTCTGCGTGCAAGCAGCTGCCTGTCCACAGCGTGTATTCCAAGCCTCACATTCCTCAGAACAGGGAGCCGTCTCGCCACTGAAACCAAGACCAACTGGTTTGACAACCTTCTATTGTATAATGTGCATTAAGTACTTTTTAAATTCCTGTTGCTGGTAGGAATACGATAACATGGATAGGATTTGAACATAACCTGTAGGAATTTTGTCAGCTGCATTCCTGGAAAACTCTGTCATCTTGTTACTTATATTTCTATTTCTTCCTTCCTTCCTTTCTTGTTTTTCTATTTGCACACAAACGGTACAGCGCACCATCGCTGGCTCATCTGTCAAAATAAAGTTGAAGGAGCTGAGCGAGCAGAGTTTGTGCATCACCGCGGCCCGAGTGCGGAGCGGCCCGAGTGCAGAGCGTCCCAGAGCCTGGCCGGCTGTGAGGCCGACTGCGGCAACTGCGAGGTCCTGAGGAAATGAGGAGGGAGAGTGGGGAGATTGACGGGACTGGGCGCTGGTGGGGCCGGGCGCTGGGCCGGACAGGCAGCCAGCGCCCAGGGATCTTTGGGGTTCAATATAATACAATATGATACAATACTTTACAATATTATACAACATAATATACAATATAAGACAATATAATACAGTACTAGACCAAGTGCAGACCCATTGGGTCTGTCCCCCATCGTGGGTTGTGAGGGGGGGACAGCATGTCGCATCACACACACTAACTACCACCCCACACACATGCTAACTACCCCCTTGATATTATATTAATATTATTAATTTGCTCCTTTTACCCCATGACCGCCCTATCCACTGACGCATAGCCCCCAACTCGCAGGCACATCTGGGGGGGGGGGGGGGGTTAGAGAGTGAGGGCAGAGGGAGTGGGGAGAGACAGAGAGAGGGGCAGAGACAGAAGGGCAAGAGACAAAGGGAGAGGGGGTGGAGGGGAGGAGGGTGGGGAGGAGGGGAGAGGGAGATGGGGAGAGAGTGGGGAGGGGGAGGGGGAGATGGGGAGAGAGTGAGGAGGGGCAGATGGGGAGAGAGTGGGGAGGGGAGGAGAGGGAAGGGGAAGGGAGAGAGAGGGGGATGAGGATGGGGGGAGGGGAGGGGCTAGGGGAAAGGGGTGGTAGAGAGGGGTGGGGGAAGGGGAGGGGAGAGGAGAGGGGTAGAGGGGGAGGTGAGAGGAGAGGGGTAGGGGATAAGAGGGGAGGAAAGGGAGAGGAGGAGGAGAGAGGGAAGGGGAGGGGAGAGGTGGAGAGAGAGTGGAGGGGAGAGAGGAGGGAGAGAGGGGAAAGGGGTGGGGGGAGATAGGGAGGGGGAGGGAGAGAGTTGGGGAGGGAGAGGGGTGAGGAAGGGGGAGAGAAGTGAAAGAGTGGGGAGGGAGGGGAGAGGGGTGGGGGGTGGTGGAAGAGGGAGAGAGGGGCAGGGGAAAAGGGTGTGGGGGAGAGAGGGGAGGAAGGGGTGGGGGAGAGAGAGGGGGTGGGGGAGGGAGAGGGGGAGGGAGAAGGGTGGGAGGGAGAGGGGTGGGGAAGGAGGGGAGGTGGAAGAGTGGGGAGGGAGGGGGGAGGGGTAGGGAGAGTAGTGGAAGAGGGACAGAGGGGTAATGGGAAGGGGGCAGGGGGAGAGAGAGGGTGGATGGGGAAGATCGGGAAGGGGGTTAGGGGAGAGGGATGAGGGTGGGAGGAGAGGGAGAGGGAGAGGGTGTGAGGAGAGGGAGATGGAGGGGAGGAGGAGAGAGGGGTGGGGGAGGGGATGAGAAGGGAGGGGAGAGAGGTGTGTGGTGGAGTTGAGGAGGGAGATGGGGTATGGAAGAGAGGGGGGAGAGTGTGGAGGGAGGGGAAGAGTGAGGAGGGGGAAGGGGGTTGGGGAGAGAGGGAGGGGGTTGGAGGAGAGGGAAGGGGGGTGGGGGAGAGAGGGATGAGGGTGGAGGAGGAGGATGGGAGAAGAGGGAGGGGGGGAGGAGAGGGAGAGAGGGGGAGAGAGGGGTGGGGTGGAGGAGAGGAATGGGGAAGGGAGGGGAGGAGGGAGTTGGGGTAGGGGAGGGAGTTGGGGTAGGGGAGGGAGGGGAGAGGGAGGAGAGAGGGGGGATGAGGATGGGGGAGTGGAGGAGAGCGGAGAGGGTATAGGAGGGGACAGGGGTAAGGGGAAGGGGGTGGTAGAGGGGGAGGGGGAGAGGGTGGGTGAGGGGGGTAGAGAGGGGTGGGGTAGGGGAGGAAGAGGAGAGGCGAAGAGGGAGAGGTGAGGGAGAGCGGTGGGGGAGAAGAGGGGGGGGAGGGGGGAGAGGAGGGGGTGGGGGAGAAGAGGGGAGGAAAGGGAGAGGGGGTGATGAGAGTGGGGGCAGAGGGGGAGGGGAGAGTGGAGATAGAGTGGAGGGGGAGAGAGAGGAGAGGGAGAGAGTGGAGGGGGAGAGGAGAGAGAGAAAGGGGAGGGAGAGAGGTGGGCAGGAGGAGGGAGAGGGGAAGAGTGGGGAGTGAGGGGAGGAGGGGTCCCAGGGAGTGGTGCAAGAGGGGAAGGGGTGGGGGGAGATGGTGGTGAATGGTGGGGGAGATAATGCAAGTGGCATTATCCCAATCCCATCATTCGTGCCCTCCCCGCAACCTTACCCCGGGCCAGACTCCCCAAACACTGTGAAAGGAGCTCTCCCCACCCACCCCCCCCACACACACCCCGGGAAATACAGTATTTAAAAACATAAACACAAAATGCACTTACCACATTATTGGTACACAAGCTCCACTCTTCTCTCTTTGTTACCTAACATACACTTAAAATGTTGACAAACCATATTTGAAAACCCCGCCAAGAAACTTGCTCTGCGTATGTGCAGCAGACCGATGCACATGTGCAGTGCTGCAAAGGCAGAATTGCTGCTGCCTTCAGCCCCGCTTGTCATTGACGGCTTCAGCCAGCGCTGACGGCACGTGGGCTGCACAGAGCTTCCCGTGTTACACGCGCTGCCGATGAAAGGCACGGAGAATTATGCCGACCTAAGAGATCGGTCTCATACATAGGCATAATTCTCCCATGCCTTTACTATTTATATTTAGTTATTACCATGTTATAATTTTAGTCAGGGTAGGCAGTGCCTACCTTGCCTACCCTGATGGCACGTGCCTGGGAGTGGGAGTGGAGGAGGGAGAGGGGTGAGGAGAGAGGGAGATGGAGAGGGGGGAGAGAGGGGGAAGGGGAGGAGGAGAGGGGTGGAGGAGGGGGTGAGGAGAGGTTTCGGGGAGGGGGTGAGAGAGGGGTGGGGGAAGGGGGAGAGGGGTGGGGGAAGGGGAGAGGAGGGAGGAGGGAGGGGAGGGAGGAGGAGAGGGGGAAGGGCAGAGAGGGGGAAGAGTGTGGAGGGCGGGGGAGGGGCAGGGGGAGGGGTAGGGGAGAGAGAGGGAAGAGTCTGTAGGGAGGGGGAGAGCTGAGAGAGTGGGAGGGAGAGGGAAGGGGGGGAGAGAGAGATGTGGGGGAGGGAGATGGAGGAGAGAAGTGGAAGAGTGGGGAGGGAGAGCTGTAGGGGGAGTGGTGGAAGTGAGAGAGAGGTAGGGGGGGAGTGGTGGAAGAGGGAGAGAGGGGGTAGGGGAAAGGGGTGGGGGAGATAGGGAGGAAGGGGGAGGGAGAGAGATGGGGAGGGACAGGGGTGTGGGAATGGGGGAGATAGGTGGAAGAGTGGGAGGGAGGGGGGAGGGGTAGTGGGAGTGGTGGAAGTGGGAGAGGGGAGGGGGTTAGGGGGGGAGTGGTGGAAGAGGGAGAGAGGGGTTGGGAAAAAAGGGGTGGGGGAGAGATGGAAGGGTGTGGGGAGAGAGGGAAGGGAAGTTGGGGGAGGGAGGGATGGGGGTGGGATGAGCAGGGAGGAGGGGGAGGGGTGAGTAGAGGGAGATGGAGAGGGGGAGGAGAGATATGTGGGGGAGGGGACGAGAGAGGGGGAGGGGGGAGGTAGGGAAGGGGGGAGATGGGGTGGGGAGAGAGGGGGAAGAGTGTGGAGGGAGGGGAAAGAGTGGGGATGGGGAAGGGGTTGGGGAGAGGGGGAAGGGGGTGGGGAGAGGGAAGGGGGTGGGGGAGAGAGTGATGGGGTTGGGGAGAGAGGGATGGGGTGGGAGGGAGGAGGGGGAGGAGAGGGGAGAGGAGAGGGAGATTGAGAGGGGGAGGAGAGAGGGGTGGGGGAGAAGAGAGGGATGGGGAAGGGAGAGAGGTTGTGGGGGAGGGGGGAAGAGAGGGGGGGATGGGGAGGGAGGGGAGGAGGGAGATGGGGTAGGGAGGGAGGGGGAGAGGGGGTAGGGGGAGGGAGGGGGAAGAGTGTGTAGGGAGGGGGAGAGCTGAGAGACTGGGGAGGGGGAGAATGTGGGGGAGATGGGCAGGGCTGGGGGATGGGAGAGAGAAGTGGAACAATGGGAGGGAGGGGAGAGCTGTAGGGGGGGGTGGTGGAAGTGAGAGAGTGGTAGGGGAGGAGGGAGTGGTGGAAGAGGGAGAAAGGAATAGGGGAAAGGGATGTGGGGAGGGAGGGAGGGAGGGGGAGGGAGAGAGGTGGGAGGGACAGGGGTGTGGGAAGGGGGGAGAGATGTGGAAGAGTGGGGAGGGAGAGGGAGTGGTGTAGAGGGAGTGGCGGAAGTGGGATAGAGGGAGGAGGAGGGGGTTAGGGGGAGTGGTGGTAAGAGGGAGAGAGGGGTAGGGAAAAAGGGATGGGGAGAGAGGAGGGGGGTGGGGGATAGAGGGATGGGGGTGGGAGGAGGAGGGGGGAGAGGGAGAGGAGTGAGGAGAGGGAGATGGAGAGGGGGAGGAGAGAGGTGTGGGGGAGGGAGGGGAGTGGGGAGATGGGGTAGGGGAGAGAGGGGGGAAGACTGGAGGTAGGGGAAGAGTGGGGAGGGGAGGAGGGGGAAGGGGGTGGGGGGAGAGAGGGAGGGGGGGGTGGGGGGAGAGAGGGAAGGGTGGTGGGGAGAGGGAGGAGGGGGTGTGGGAGAGAGAGATGCGGCTGGGAGAGAGGGATCGGGTGGGAGGAGGAGAGGAGGAGAGGGAGAAGGGTGAGGAGAGGGAGATGGAGGGGGAGGAGAGAGGGATGGGAAAGGGTGAGAGAGAGGTGTGGGGGAGGGGAAGGGAGGTGGGAGTGATCTATGCTCTGCTCCCTATCACCCCCATCCTCTTTCTCTATTCCCACACACGTGATCATGCGCTTCGACACAGGCTGCGGGGGGGGGGGGGGGGGGGCAATCTGTGGACATCTGGGAGGGATGGCATTGTGACATCACATGACGGAACGTTCACCAACATTCTGTGGGTGAGAGCAGTTTGATTGTTTTAAGATTTTGTAAAATTGGGGGGGGGGGGGGTAGGATTTTATTAAAAATTGTGTACTTAAAAACATCTAAACTTAATGAGGAGCACCTTTGTGAATGTACAAGCGTAACGTCTGGCGAAATTGAAAAAAACGGCAGCGTCTGAGGGTCCGGTTTTGGCGGAGCAGGGAAGCAAAGGCCGAAAATCTTATCTGAAAAAAAAAAAACCGGAATGTGACAGCCA
Source organism: Okamejei kenojei (assembly GCA_035221665.1). Taxonomy (NCBI): domain Eukaryota; kingdom Metazoa; phylum Chordata; class Chondrichthyes; order Rajiformes; family Rajidae; genus Okamejei; species Okamejei kenojei. The sequence continues at coordinate 18,166 of JAVHYY010000779.1, forward strand.
ACCGGCAGACACACACACAGTTTTACTATATACTAGACCAAGTGCAGACCCGTTGGGTCTGTTCCCCCATCGTGCGGTTGTGGGGGGGGGGGGCAGCATGTCGCATCACACACACTAACTACCGCCCCGCACACACACTAACTACCCCCTTGATATTATATTAATATTATTAATTTGCTCTTTTTACCCCATGACCGCCCTATCCACTGTTGCATAGCCCCCAACTCGCAGGCCCTTCTGGAGGGGAGGGGGGTTAGAGAGTGAGGGCAGAGAGAGAGTGAGGAGAGACAGAGAGAGGGGCAGAGACAGAAGGGCAAGAGACAGAGGGAGAGGGGGGTGGAGGGGAGGAGGGTTGGGAGGGGAGAGGGAGTAGGGAGAGAGTGGGGAGGGGAGGGGAAGGGAGAGAGAGGGGAATGAGGATGGGGAGGGGAGGAGAGCAGGGAGGGTAAAGGAGGAGGACAGGTGTAGGGGAAGGGGTGGTAGAGAGGGGGTGGGGGAAGGGGAGGGGAGAGGAGAGGGGTAGGTGAGAAGAGAGGGGTGGGGGAGAAAAGGGGAGGAAAGGGAGAGGGGGAGGGGAGATGGGGGGAGAGGGGGGGAGATGGGGGGAGGGGAGAGGTGAAGAGGAGTGGAGGGGGAGAGGTTGGGGAGAGGGAGAGAGGAGGGAGGAGAGAGGGGAGAGAGAGGAGGGAGGGAGAGAGAGGAAGGGGAAAGGGGTGGAGAGAGGTGGGGAGGGAGAGAGGTGGTGAGGGGGAGGGAGGGGGGAAGAGGGGTAGCAGGGAGAGGTGCAAGAGAGAGGGGAAGGGGGTGGAGGGGAGATGGGGGTGAAGATGGGTGGGGAGGGGGGAGTGAGGGGGGGGACGGGAGGAGGGGGAGGGGTGAGGAGAGACGGATATGGAGAGGGGGAGAGAGGGGGGGGAAGGGGAGGAGAGGGAGGTGGGTAGGGGGTGAGAGAGGGTGAGAGAGGGGTGGGGTGGTGGAAGGGGAGGGAGGGGAGGGAGGAGGGAGATGGGGAACGGGAAGGGAGGAGGGACCGGAGAGAGGGGGAAGAGTGGGGGGAGAGGGAAATGGAGGGGTGGAGAGAGAGGGTGGGGGAGGGAGATGGGGGAGGGCTGGGGGATGGGGGAGAGAGAAGTGGAATAAGGTGGGGAGGGAGGGTGCCGCGAAATTTGTTGTAGGGCCTGTTTGTTACGTGCTGTTACAAGGGAGTAGGGAGTGGGGGGAGGGGGGGGGGGTGGTGGAAGTGGGAGAGGGGGAGGGGGGAGGGGGGTGGTGGAAGAGGGAAAGAGGGGGTAGGGGATAAGTGGTGGGCGGAGGGGTAGGGGAAGGGTGGAAGAGGGATAGAGGGGTAAAGGGGGAAGTGGTACGTGGGAAGGGGAAGGGGTGGGGGGGGGGGGGAGATAGGGAGGGAGGGGGAGGGAGTGAGGTGGCAGTCTGAGGGTCCGGTTTTGGCGGAGCAGGGAATCAAAAGGCGAAAATCTTATCTGAAAAAAAAACGGAATGTGACAGCCAGCCGGCAGCCGGACGGTGGTCGGCAGACACTCACAGAGTTTTAATATATACTAGACCAAGTGCAGACCCGTTGGGTCTGTTCCCCCAACGTACGTTTGCGGGGGGGGGGGGGGGTGGGGGGGAGCAGGGCAGCAGTTCTCTGAGGGTGGGTGAGGGGGGTAGAGAGGGGTGGGCAAGGGGACGGGAGGGGTGTGGAGGGGGAAGGTGAGAGGAGGATTGTTCAGGGAGAAGAGGGGAGGAAAGGGAGAGGGAGAGGGGCAGGAAGGAGGGGGGTAGGGGAGAGGTGGAGAGAGAGTGAGGGGAGAGAGAGGATGTAGAGAGAGAGAAAGCAGAGGGAAAGGGTTGGGGAGAGAGGGGGTGAGAGAGGAGGGGGAGAGAGAGAGAAACGGGAGGGCGGCGGAGGTGGGGAGGGTGGGGAGAGGGGGACTGGGGAGAGAGGAGAGGGGTTTGCAGGGAGTGGTGCAAGAGCGAGGGATGGGGGTGGGGAGTAGATGTGGGGTTAAGAGGGTGGGGAGAGATGAAGGGGTGGGGAGGGTGAGTGATGAGGTGAGATGGAGAGGGGGGAGAGGGGAGAAGAATGGGGGTGGGGAAGGTGTGTGAGAGGGTTCAGGGAGGGTGTGAGAGATAGGTGGGGAGGGGGGAGGAGGGAGAGAGATGGAGGAGGGGAAGGAGAGAGAGGGGGAAGAGTGTGTAGGGAGGGGTAGAGTAGGGGTAGGCAGAGGGGTAGGGGAGAGAGGGTAAGAGTGGAGGGAGGGGGAGAGTGGTGGGGATAGGGGAAGGGAAGAGTGAGGAGGGATGGGAGAGCGGAGCGAGGGGGAGTGTGGGGAGGGAGAGGGGAAGGAGGGGGGAGAGAGGGGGAGCGGTGGGGAGGGAGATGGGGGATGGGGTAAGAGAGAAGTGGAAGTGGGGAGGGTGAGAGGTGTAGGGGAGAGTGGGGGATGTGCGGAGAGTGAGAGGGGGGAAAGGGTGAGTTGGTGGAGGGGGAGGAGAGAGGTGGGGGAAAAAAAAGGGGGTGGAGGGAGAGGGGAGAGAGAGAGGGTGAGAGGTGACGGGGGGGAAGGGCAGGTGAGGGATGAGTGGTGGGAAGAGTGAGGGGAGGGGGTTGGGGAGTGGTGGAACGAGGGAGAGGGGTATGTGAAAAAAAAGGGTGCGGTGAGAGAGGGGAGTGAAGTGGGAAGGGAGGGGGAGAGAAGTGGAAAGAGTGGGTGGGCAGGGTAGGGGGAGTGGTGGAAGAGGGACAGAGGGGTAGGGGAAGGGGGTGGGAGGGGTGTGGGGGAGTGGGGAAGAGGAGACAGGGGTACGGGGAAGGGGCGGAGGGAGAGAGGGAAGGGGCAGGGGGAGAGAAGGAAGGGGGTGGGGGAGAGGGGAAGGGGATGGGTGGGTGGGGGTGAGGTGAGAGTGGTGAGGTTTGAGGCGGGGAGGAGGAGGGGGTAACAGGGGAGGTGGGAGGAGAGGGTGGTGGCGAGGAGGGAGGAAAGGGAGAGGTTGGTGGGGGAGAGGAGAGGGGGAGGAAGAGGGGGAGGGGAGAGGTGGAGAGATGAGTGGAGGGGGACAGAGGGGAGAGAGAGAGAGTGAAGGGTGAGGGGGAAGAGAAGTGGGGTGAGGGGAGGTGGGGTGGGGGATGGAGAGGGGAGAGTGGGGAGTGAGCGGGTGTGGGGGTAGCAGGGATGGTAGAAGAGAGGGGGAAGGGGTGGGGGTGAGATGGAGGTGAAGAGGGGTGGGAGAGGGGGGAGAGAGTGGTGGGGGGGAGGAGGGTGTAGTGGTGAGGAGAGGAGAGGAGATGGAGGGGGAGGGAGAGAGAGGGGAAGGGGTGGAGGGGTGGGGAGGGGGTGAGAGAGGGTTCGGGGCGATGGGGTGATAGAGGGCGTGGGGAGGGGGGAGTGAGGGCTGGGAGAAGTGGAGAGAGGGAGGAGGGGAGGAGTGGAGGAGAGGGCAGTAGGGAGAGGGTGGTAGGGGCGAGAGGGGGGAAGAGTGTGGAGAGGGGTAGAAGAGGGGTAGGGGAAGAAAGAGAGGGAACAGTGTGGAGGGAGGGGGAGAGTGGTAGGGGGAGGTGGGATGTGGAAGTGGGGAGGGGAGAGGGAAGGGAGGGGGGAGAGAGAGGGGGAGAGAGAGGAATGGGGTTGGGAGATGGGGAGGGGTGGGGGATGGTGGAGAGAGAAGTGGAAGTGCGGAGGTCGAGGGATGGGGAGAGGTGTAGGGGGAGTGGTGGAAGAGGGATCAGAGGCATAAGGGGAAGGGGGAGTGGTGGAGAGGGAGAAAGGGGTAGGGAAAGGGGTGGGGGAGATAGGGTGGGAGGGGGAGGGAAGTGTGGGGAGGGAGGGGTGTGGGAGGGGGAGAGAGATGTGGAAAAGAGTGGGGAGGGAGGGGGAGAAGGGTAGAGAGAGTGGTGGAAGTGGAGAGAGAGGGAGGGGAGGGGGTTAGGGGGAGTGGTGGAAGAGGGGAGAGGGGGTAGGGTAAAAAAGGGGTGGGGGATGAGATGGAAAAGGGGGTGGTGGGGGAGAGGGATGAAGGGGTGGGGGGGGGAGGGATGGTGGTGGTAGGGAGCAGGGGTGAGAGGGAGGAGGGATGAGTAAGGAGGGAGATGGAGAGGGGGTGGAGGGGGGAGAGGGAGAGGTATGAGGGGAGAGGGAGAGAGGGATGTGGGTGAGGGGGGAGGGAGGGGAGCGGGGAGATGGGGTAGGGGACAAAGGGGGGAAGAGTGTGGTTGGGAGGGAGGGGGAAGAGTGAGGAGGGGGAGGGGAGGGAAGGGGCTGGGGGAGAGACGGAAGGGGGTGGGGAGAGGGGGGGGGGTGGGGTAGAGAGGGATAGGGGTGGGGGAGAGAGGGAGGGGTGGGGAGGGATGGATGGGGGTGGGGGAGGAGATGGATGGGGGTGGGGAGTAGGAGGGGGAGGAGAGGGGTGAGGAGAGGGTGATGGAGAGGGGGAGAGAGAGGTTGTGGGGGAGGGGAGAGGGGAGAGGGATGCGGGGATGAAAGGGGAGAGAGTTTGGGTGGGGAGGAGAGGGGGTTTGGAGGGTGGAGGGTGAAGGTTGGGGGAGGGGAGGAGGGGAGATGGGTGGTTGGGAGGAAGAGGGGGTGGGGGTGAGGGGAGGAGGGGGGTGGGGTGGATGAGGGGGAATGTGGTGAGGTGGGATGGTGAGGGGAGAGAGAGGGGTTAGGTGGAGGTGAGCGATAGAGAGCGAGAGCGAGAGAGAGGAGATGGAAAGAGAGGGGAGAGAGTTGGAGGGTGAGAAGGATAGAGAGGGAGCGAGGGAGAGAGATGGAGGATATAACGAGAGAGAGAAGGAGAGAGATGGAGGGAGGAGAAGGAGTGAGGTGAGAGGGAGAGAGTGGGGGGTGAGAGAGAGGGTGAGAGAGAGGGTGAGATAGAGGGGGAGTGAGATAGGAGGGGGAGAGATAGAGAGGGGAGGAGAGGGGGAGAGGAGGGGGGGGAGAGAGAGGGGAGAGAGAGGGCGAGGGGTTTGAGGAGAGGGGGGGAGAGAGAGGGGGGGAGAGCGAGGGGGAGAGAGCGGGGGGAGGAGAGCGAGGGGGAGAGAGAGAGAGAGGGAGAGAGTTGGAGGTTGAGAAGGTTAGAGAGGGAGCGAGAGAGTGATGGAGGGGATAGGAGAGAGAGAAGGAGAGAGATGGAGGGAGTGAAGGAGAGAGGGAGAGAAGAGAGAGGGGGGGAGAGAGAGGGTGAGGGGGGGGAAGAGCGAGGGTGAGAGAGAGGGTGAGAGAGGGTTGAGAGAGAGAGAAGGGGGTGATAGTGGCGGAGTGTGAGGGGGGAGGAGAGGGAGGGGGAGAGAGAGGGGGGAGAGAGAGAGGGGGAGAGTGGGAGAGAGTGGGGGAGAGGGGGAGAGAGGAGAGAGAGAGAGGGAGGGGGAGAGAGGGGGAGAGAGAGAGGGGGAGAGAGAGAGGGGGAGAGAGAGGGGGAGAGAGAGGAGGAGAGAGTTGTCTAGTTTATTGTCACGTGTACCGAGGTACAGTGAAAAGCTTTCTTGTTGTGTCCAGCCCCCACCCTCCCTCTCTTGCTATTGACGGAGTGCAGCGTAGGTTCACCAGTTTAATTCCTGGGATGGCGGGACTGTCATATTCTGAGAGAATGGAGCGGCTGGGTTTGTACACTCTGGAGTTTAGAAGGATGAGAGGGGATCTTATTGAAACATATTAGATTGTTAAGGATTTGACGTGCTAGAGGCAGGAAACATGCTCCCAGGCCCTGTACGAAGCTTTTCAAAAAGGGGGGTGGCATGACAGGATTTGTGGAACCAGGGTTGGTATATAGGGTAAGGCCAACGAATGCCCTTGCATTAGTAGAAGTAGTGGTAAATGGCAATATACATTCAGGAGCACCTGTTCCGTTGTTTTGCACAATCCGCAGGCATTGCCACTTTCATGTAGGAGATGTAGTAGATATGGGTCCGGATGGCATATTGGCTAATGAGGGAGGCATGGCACTTGAAGTGGCTGGAGATGGCAGACAAGTTGGCGAGAGAGGAATGAAGGAGTCTGCTTTAGGATTTCTTCATTCACAGTCAACCGTTTTGCAATGGTACTCCTTTGGTCCTAAAATAAAATAAACAACTATTAATACGCATAATCTCTATAACCATACGCATGAGTCTTCATAAGTAGATCATGGTCTTTCCTCTCAGGTCATATCTAGAGTGAGAGAGTACTGTACACAAACTCCATCAGATTGCAAGTCACATGTAATGTAATTATGCTCCTACAGCTTACCCCTTAGTCTAGATCAGTAAAACACCGAATCCAGCACTGGACCAACTAAAGGGCCTGTCCCACGGCTGGGACCTAATTTGCGAGTTTAGAAGAGTTTGCACTCGCAAACTCACAGCATGGTCGACACGTAGTCCTAGGAGGTCTATGTAACTCTCCTTCATGCTGCGAGAAGTTCGAGCAAGAATTCCATTGTCCTATCTGGGACACATGACAATAAACTCTCTTGAAACTTGATTAGATTATAGCTATTGACAGTCCCCGAAACCAATCACAAAATTCACCATTACATTGTTTCTACAGAAAGTTCTAGCAGGAAGACAGTTTACACAAGAATAGAAACATTTCTCCGGTAGTTTTTGAACAAGGCTTCACACTTCACAAGATAACAGCACAAACACTCTGCAAAGTAATTAACACTACTTTACAGCACCCCCTGTCTGACCAATCCTAATCATGCATATGCAACACCTCTTAGCTCTTCTACAAAACCCTCATACATATAAACAAAAGGAAAGACATTTGGACCTCGCCTTATCCTCAACCTCCATCTAGGGTCCAGAAGAACGGGACTCGCGGGCATCTACCAGCCGTGCGAGGACTCCACTCAGCATCTCATCGTCTCCAGCAGGAAGCATGAGGGATTTCCCAGCTGCTGTGTTCGAAGACGACCCGGGGCAGCCAGTAACCGCTGAGCCAGAGCATGAGGAGGATATGCTGGATGTGGTGAGTAAGTTTGCCGCTACCACCCAGACAGGTGAACCTCTGCACCACAAATTGGCGGGCACCATTGATTACCTGACTACGCACCAACTCCAGAGTCAGGTTCTCAATGATACCTTGGAGAAAATAAAACCGCCCGAAAACTGCATCAACCTCAGTGTGACCTTGGTTAATGCCCAGATCTGGGGACACTTGAGTACGGCCACCAGGATGCAGGATGTCCGCCTCCAGCGTATATTAAACGTTCTCTCCACGGGCATAACGGCGTTTGCTAGAACCCTGGACGGGGATAATGTGTCGAGCGATCAGCAAGACGCACTGGCACTCCTATGCAACGCCCAATATGAAATAAACTGCCTGCGTAAGAGCTCCATGAAGCCCACACTCAACCCCAAATTCACGGGGTTGTGCTGACCATCAACCGCTCCACTGCCACATCAGTTGTTTGGAGACCTATCCAAACAGGTGAAGGAACTGGATGAGGAGGCCAAAACAGCTGGCCTCATGAAGCCTCCACCGACCAGACCTCACCCATATCACCGGCAACAGCCTAATTCTTCTTGGAGAACACGGCTGCCGGAAAGGGCACAGAGATCCTACCCACCTCCATCCCAACAAGTGCAACGACCTTTTTTAGGGAAAGGCCAACAATGCCCTGCGTGGAAAATGCGGCCGCCGGCTCGTCAACCTCCACAACGCCAACTCAAAACACCGTATGTACGGAACCGCCGTTAACCTTGGAGGTAAGGGGGTCTGGTTCTCACGCCGTAGCATCCCCTCCTGCACGAATAGGTGGGCGGTTGCGGGCTTTCTTGGACATTTGGAAAACTGTCACCACAGATGAGTTTATTTTACAAAGTGTTCAAGGATATGTTATAGAATTTATTGAAGGTATAAATCCCCCTACTCAGCATTCGCCTCGTAGAAAATTTACTCTATCCCAAAAAGAGGTGGAGGCAGGACAAGCTGAAATTATACGGTTAGCAGAAAAAGGGGTAATTGGCAAAACCAAGCATGAACCAATTGAGTTTGTGTCTAACATCTTCACTAGGATTAAAAAAGATGGGGGATGTCGGATAATAATAGACTTAACTGAATTGAACAATTTTGTACAATACACCCATTTCATAATGGATACGTTTGAAACAGCTAAGCAGATGCTTTACCCAGGGTACTTTATGGCATGCATCGATTTGAAAGATGCATACTATACGGTACCCATTGCTAAGGCTTATAGGAAATTTTTGAAGTTTGTCTGGAAGGGTCAGTTATGGGAATATAAGGCATTGCCCAACGGAATCACCACAGCTCCTAGGCTGTTTACCAAATTGGTAAAACCTATATTGGCTCTTCTCCGACAACAAAATTATATAGTAATGGCATATTTGGATGATATCCTTATAGTGGGTCCGACCCTCCAATTGGCGATTCAAGGAGTGGCTGCAACCAAGGCTCAGTTTGAGAAGCTGGGATTCGTAATCCATCCAAACAAATCAAAATTGCACCCGGTACGGGTTATGGATTATTTGGGGTTCACCCTAGACACCAATTTAATGAAGATTACCATCCCAACTAATAAAGCTACTGCTATTATAGAAGAGTGCCACAATCTTGCTTGCGCCAGGGTACCGACTATTCGGCAAACAGCAAAAGTTATAGGCAAATTGGTAGCTGCATTCCCAGCTGCACGATTCGGACCGCTACACTACCGAAATTTACAAAGATCAAAAATCGCAGCATTAAAAACAAATGCTGGTCACTTTGATCGGCCAATTCGGCTACCATCAGAAGCTAGAAATGAGCTACAATGGTGGTTTGACAATATTAGAGAATGTCATAGACCTATCATAGTGGGCAACCCTGATGTTGTGTTACAAACTGACGCAAGCGCACAAGGCTGGGGAGCAACTGATACGATGTCCAGTTGTGGTGGCAGATGGAACACTCATGAGTCTACATTCCTGGAGTCACATGGAATGCTGGGAGCATTTCATGGACTGCGGGCTTACTGTACTAATTCACAGGATTTACATGTCCGCCTTCAAATAGATAATACTACAGTGGTGGCTTACATCAATCATATGGGTGGTATCAGGTCGCTATCTTGTGATGAATTGGCTAATACAATTTGGCACTGGTGCATTGAAAGAAACATTTGGATTACTGCGACCTATTTGCCTGGGAAGCTTAATACAGTGGCGGACACCAGGTCACAAGTCTTTAATGACAACATCGAGTGGATGTTGAATCCCCAAATTTTTAGAGATATTTATAGCTCATTTGGGACACCAGATATTGACCTATTTGCGTTCCAGGTTGAACCATCGATACCAACGTATGTGTCATGGGAAACCAGACATTGGGGCAATTAGCAATGGAAGCGTTTTCGATCCATTGGGGAAATGGTTTTGCTACACATTTCCCCCATTCTGCACTCATCAGTCGGGTATTTGCACAAATTAAACTGGACTCTGCAACTGGGGGATATTGATCATTCCCGACTGGCCTACACAACCATGGTACCCGATGGTTGAAAATGTTTTAAAACAGCCATGGACGGTGATTGGGAAACATTCCAAGTTGATTACTCATCCTATTACGGGGATCAATCATCCTTGCCATGGTCATTTAAACTTGTTGGCTTGCAGGTTCTGAAAAGACCACTCATCCGGCAGGCATCTCGTCAAGAGCCAGAAAGCTTATTGCTGCATCGTGCCGGGAATCAACCTGGAAACAATACCTCGCTCAAATCAGAAAGTGGGAGGTTTTCTGTGCCCGGAACAACGAGTCTTCCAACTCGGCAACAATACCTGATGTGTTGGAGTTTCTAGCAGGCCTCCATTTTGATGCTGGCCTCAGCTACAGTGCCATCAACAGCGCCAGGAGTGCGCTGTCTTCATACCTGGATATAGGTGTCGGCTCCAACACCTGGTGTCTAAACTAATGATGGGGAGTGTTCAACACCAACCCTCCACGACCCAGATATACAGTAACGTGGGATGTGGGGATCGTGCTGACCCTACTGAGGAGCTGGGCTCCAATGAATGAGCTACCATTGAAACAGCTCACCCTCAAGGTGGTGATGCTCATGGCACTGACGACAGCCCAACGAGTCCAGACGTTACAGAAACTGCGACTGGACAGCATGGTGGCCACCCCTGGTCAAATAAAATTCTTTGTCCAAGATTTATTAAAACAGCACAGGCCAGGGGCGCATGGGCAGCAGCTGGAATTTCGGGCGTACCCTGTAGATGCCACACTGCATAGTCACCCATCTCCACCACTACATCCGAGTTACTGGAGTTATCAGGATGAAGGAACAGGGACTCCACATCAGCCATAAACCTCCGCATCGTCGAGTGACTACACAGACTATCGCCAGGTGGCTCAGGGTGGTGTTGGATGCAGCAGGAGTTGCTACTGACATTTTTAAGTCTCATTCCACCAGGGCTGCATCCACATCAGCAGCGAGAGCCATGGAGGTGCCCATGGACCACATTCTCACCACTGCGGGCTGGGCCAGTGAAAAAACTTTCCAGCGGTTCTATAACAAGCCTCTGGCCGCCCCTGCGACATTCCATATAACCATATAACAATTACAGCACGTAAACAGGCCCTCTCGGCCCTTCCAGTCCGTGCCGACCATTTGTTTTCCCCTAGTCCCATCTACCTGCACTCATACCATACCCCTCCATTCCCTTCACGTCCATATACCTATCCACTTTACTTTTAAATGTTAAAATCGATCCTGCCTCCACCACTTCTGCTGGAAGCTCATTCCACACAGCCACCACCCTCTGAGTAAAGAAGTTCCCCCTCACGTTACCCCTAAACTTCTGTCCCTTAATTCTCATGTCATGCCCTCTTGTTTAAATCTTCCTACCCTCAATGGGAAAAAACTTATCCACGTCAACTCTGTCTATCCCTTTCATCATTTTAAAGACCTCAATCAAGTCCCCCTTAACCTTCTGCGCTCCAAAGAATAAAGACCTAACTTGTTCAACCTTTCTCTGTAAATAGTTGCTGGATCCCTGGCAACATTCTAGTAAATTCTCCTCTGTACTCTCTCTATTTTGTTGACATCCTTCCTATAATTAGGTGACCAAAATTGTACACCATACTCCAGAATTGGTCTTACCAATGCCTTGTACAATTTTAACATTACTTCCCTACTCCTATATTCAATGCTTGATTTATAAAGGCCTGCACACCAAAGGCTTTCTTTACCACCCTATCTACATGCGATTCCACCTTCAGGGAACTATGCACAGTTGTTCCTAGATCCCTCTGTTCCACAGCATTCCTCAATTCCCTACCATTTACCATGTACGTCCTATTTTGATTTGTCTGCCAAGATGTAGCACTTCACACTTAACAGCATTAAACTCCATCTGCCATCTTTCAGCCCACTTTTCCAAATGGCCCAAATCTCTCTGTAGACTTTGAAAATCTACTTCATTATCCACAATACACCTATCTTAGTATCATCTGCATACTTACTTATCCAATTTTCCACCCATCATCCAGATCATTGATGTACATGACAGACAAACAGTGGACCCAACACAGATCCCTGAGGCACCCCACTGGTCACCGGCTTCCAACCTGACAAACAGCCATCCACCATTATTCTCTGACATCTCCCATTCAGCCACTGTTGAATCCATCTTGCTACTCCGCCATTAACACCCAAAGATTGAACCTTCTTAACCAACCTTCCATGGGGAACCTTGTCAAAGGCCTTACTGAAATCCATATAGACAACATCCACTGCTTTACCCTCATCAATTTCCCCAGTTCGCAGAAGCTATCCTGGGAACCGCTCAGTAAATGTCTGTCCCCGAATAAGGGGTTTGTTGTTTATTTGATTAATAAATTGTGTTGATTTTTCAGCCAGTTTCGACTGAACTCCATTAACAGTCTTCCTCCATCAGAATGGCGGCAGTGTGATAAGCATGGACGTTGTCCAGGGCGTGAAATCACAGAGCTTTGAAATCTTCACGAAGTCACTCACGTGACTCCGAAGTAAAATAGTAATGGTTTTGGTTTGTGATTCCACACCGCTGCTTTGAAGGATGCCGCGCATGCGTGCTGGCGGGGTCTTCACGAAATCCCTCACCGCGACTCCTTGTAAAATACAGATCAACCTTCAAACTTGGTAAGTTCTCGTTTAATCTTACTATTTTATTTGGCCAATATTATCATTAACAGGACTTAAGACATTACATGTATTCAAAAAATATTTTACTGATAGGCTGCATATATGTGGAGTTTTCACAATTCTTGTAAGAACTCATGATGAGACGGGCTGGGAAGATCATCAAAGACCCCTCCCACCCTAACCATGGACTGTTTGCCCTCCTACCATCGGGGAGGCGGTACAGGAGCCTCAGGTCCCGCACCAGCAGGATGAGGAGTAGCTTCTATAATTACACCATCGCACTGCTGAACTCAGAGTCCCGCCGATAGATTTCCACATCTGTATTTATTTATCTGTATTGCTATCACTTCGTACTGTCACTAAACTGCATTTCGTTGTACCCATACTTGTATCTGTACAATGACATTAAAGTTGAATTGAATTGAATTGAATTGAATATAGAATCATAACACGTTTAGAAAATTGACAGAGACAAAATTCTTCACAAATTGAGCCCACATTTGTCAAAGTTCTATATAAAGTATGCTCAGAAGATCTTGTTTAAAGCAAAAATGATCAGTAATTTATAAATTTGGCAACAATTTTGATAATTGAAGTCAATATTTCTCATGAAAATTGGCAATGTTCTATCAAGAATTTAAATGGCGATGCTCGTATTTTCATTTGTAATACTTTGTAATGTATCAGTATAAGGAAAAAAGAAAAATATGCTGCCAATGTGAATGATGAAAGGACTTTTTAGCTTCTCAAAAAAAATGTCTATGGCATCAACGGGTTAAATCAAATACAAATGTGATGTAATTTACTTTTTGAGAAATACGATGTGATTTGTTTGGGGATCACCGCGGCGGCCCTGGTGTGTGAAGTTTTCTTTGTTTTCAATCTTCCACTGCAGGATGCCGCCGTACGCTTCAGACTATCTGCTGTAATGAAATAATACAGGATAATGCTATGGATTTATTTCATGTTACGATTAACATGTATTATGCAATATAGTGTCCATTAATCCTTTAATGATTAAGCTATTGGCTTTGAAATGACCTCGAAATGGAAATGTTACATTTGTATATAATGATCCATTAAAATGTATATTTTATAAATTTCCAATATTTTATACTAAGTTTATTAAAATTGGTTAAGTACTTTTGTTATAAGATGGAAGGAGTAGAATCACAATTAGCTCTGAATAAAATTGGTGATAATGTTTTCCATCTAACCTTTGGTTTTTACTGCACCAAGGAGATCTTCCAACTCCATCTGTTGCCGAGCTTCCACAGCAGCAACATCATCAACGGACTGCTGCATTACTGCGGGAGATCCTCGATGACCCTGAAAACATGCAGATTTTTGTTAATATTCAAATTATATTAAAGATATGATGCAAAAAAAGAGTCACAAACATTGGAATTCATATTTTTCAATATTGTTATCAAGGCAAAGAAAGCAGTTCCAATTGTTTGATATTATTTGATATTATTCATGAGGAAAAAAATATAATAGCTCTAAAACCTACCTCAATTTTACAATCTCATTAAAGATATTCCCCCTTTCCCTCTCCCCTCCATAATTTCTCTCCCCCTTCACTTCTCTCTCTCTCTCTCCCTCTCCCCTCTTTCTGGCGGGGGGGGGGGGGGCAAAGATTAAGGTGGCGCGGGTCCAGCGGGGCCCAGCGGGGGTCAGCGGGGGCGGCGAGGCCCAGCGGGGGCGGCGAGGCCCAGCGGGGGTGGCGAGGCCCAGCGGGGGCGGCGAGGCCCAGCGGGGGCGGCGAGGCCCAGCGGGGGCGGCGAGGCCCAGCGGGGGGCGGCGAGGCCCAGGGGGGTGCGGGGGGTGGCGAGGCCCAGCGGGGGGCGGCGAGGCCCAGCGGGGGGCGGCGGGGCCCAGCGGGGGCGGCGAGGCCAGCGGGGGCGGCGAGAGGCCCAGCGGGGGCGGCGTGGGTCAGCGGGGGGGCGGCGAGAGGCCCAGCCGGGGCGGCGAGGCCCAGCGGGGGTGGCGGGGGTCAGCGGGGGTGGCGGGGGGTCAGCGGGGGTTGTGGGGGGGTCAGCGGGGGTTGCGGGGGTCAGCGGGGGTTATGGTTATGGGGTTACAGCCGCTCCCGCCGAGGCTCCGACGCCGCGGATGGAAGCGCTGGACCGGGAAGCACACACCACACCACACCCGCACCCCCCCGCATCCCGCGGATGGAAACGCTGGACCGGGGGGCACACACCACACCACACCCGCACCCCCCCGCATCCCGTGGATGGAAACGCTGGACGGGGGGACACACCACACCCGAACCATCCGATACCAACGTATGTGTCATGGGAACCAGGACATTGGGGCAATAGCAATGGATGCGTTTTTCGATTCCATTGGGGGAAATGGTTTTGCTACGCATTTCCCCCATTCTGCCTCATCAGTCGGGGATTGCAGAAAATTAAACTAGACTCTGCAACTGGGATATTGATCATTTCCGACTGGCCTACACAACCATGGTACCCGATGGTTGAAAAACTTTTAAAACAGCCATGGATGGTGATTGGGAAACATCCCAAATTGATTACTCACACTATTACGGGCATCAGTCATTTCCCTATTACGGGAATCTTCCCTACCCTCAATGGGAAAAACTTATCCACGTCAACTCTGTCTATCCCTTTCATCATTTTAAAGACCTCAATCAAGGTCCCCCCTTAACCTTCTGCGCTCCAAAGAATAAAGACCTAACTTGTTCAACCTTTCTCTGTAACATAGTTGCTGGATCCCTGGCAACATTCTAGTAAATCTCTCTGTACTCTCTCTATTTTGTTGACATCCTTCCTATAATTAGGCGACCAAAATTGTACACCATACTCCAGAATTGGTCTTACCAATGCCTTGTACAATTTTAACATTACTTCCCTACTCCTATATTCAATGCTCTGATTTATAAAGGGCCAGCACACCAAAGGCTTTCTTTACCACCCTATCTACATGCGATTCCACCTTCAGGGAATTATGCCACAAGTTGTTCCTAGATCCCTCTGTTCCACAGCATTCTCAATTCCCTACCATTTTACATGTACGTCCTATTTTGATTTGTCCTGCCAAGATGTAGCACTTCACACTTAACAGCATTAAACTCATCTGCCATCTTTCAGCCCACTTTTCCAAATGGCCCAATCTCTCTGTAGACTTTGAAAAATCTACTTCATTATCCACAACACCATCTATCTTAGTATCATCTGCCTTACTTACTTATCCAATTTTCCACCCCATCATCCAGATCATTGATGTACATGACAGACAACAGTGGACCCAACACAGATCCCTGAGGCACCCCACTGGTCACCGGCTTCCAACCTGACAAACAGCCATCCACCATTATTCTCTGACATCTCCCATTCAGCCACTGTTGAATCCATCTTGCTACTCCGCCATTAACACCCAAAGATTGAACCTTCTTAACCAACCTTCCATGGGGAACCTTGTCAAAGGCCTTACTGAAATCCATATAGACAACATCCACTGCTTTACCCTCATCAATTTCCCCAGTTCGCAGAAGCTATCCTGGGAACCGCTCAGTAAATGTCTGTCCCCGAATAAGGGGTTTGTTGTTTATTTGATTAATAAATTGTGTTGATTTTTCAGCCAGTTTCGACTGAACTCCATTAACAGTCTTCCTCCATCAGAATGGCGGCAGTGTGATAAGCATGGACGTTGTCCAGGGCGTGAAATCACAGAGCTTTGAAATCTTCACGAAGTCACTCACGTGACTCCGAAGTAAAATAGTAAGATTAAACGAGAACTTACCAAGTTTGAAGGTTGATCTGTATTTTACGAGGAGTCGCGGTGAGGGATTTCGTGCCCACCGCTCCCACCCTCTATCATAAGGTCAACCAGGTAGTTCTACGGTTTTCATCTTACTATTTTTAGTCATGGTTTTGGTTCTGTGATTCCACACCGCTGCTTTGAAGGATGCCGCGCATGCGTGCTGGCGGGGTCTTCACGAAATCCCTCACCGCGACTCCTTGTAAAATACAGATCAACCTTCAAACTTGGTAAGTTCTCGTTTAATCTTACTATTTTATTTGGCCAATATTATCATTAACAGGACTTAAGCCATTACATGTATTCAAAAAATATTTTACTGATAGGCTGCATATATGTGGAGTTTTCACAATTCTTGTAAGAACTCATGATGAGACGGGCTGGGAAGATCATCAAAGACCCCTCCCACCCTAACCATGGACTGTTTGCCCTCCTACCATCGGGGAGGCGGTACAGGAGCCTCAGGTCCCGCACCAGCAGGATGAGGAGTAGCTTCTATAATTACACCATCGCACTGCTGAACTCAGAGTCCCGCCGATAGATTTCCACATCTGTATTTATTTATCTGTATTGCTATCACTTGTACTGTTACTAATACTGCATTTCGTTGTACCCATACTTGTATCTGTGCAATGACATTAAAGTTGAATTGAATTGAATTGAATTGAATATAGAATCATAACACGTTTAGGAAAATTGACAGAGACAAAATTTCTTCACAATTGAGCCCACATTTGTCAAAGTTCTATATAAAGTATGCTCAGTAGATCTTGTTTAAAGCAAAAAATGATCAGTAATTTATAAATTTGGCAACAATTTTGATAATTGAAGTCAATATTTCTCATGAAAATTGGCAATGTTCTATCAAGAATTTTAATGGCAATGCTCGTATTTCATTTGTAATACTTTGTAATGTATCAGTATATAAGGAAAAAAAGAAAAATATGCTGCAATTGTGAATGATGAAAGGACTTTTTAGATCCTCAAAAAAAATGTCTATGGCATCATCGGGTGAAATCAAATACAAATGTGATATATGTAATTTATTTTTGAGAAATTACGATGTGATTTTGTCTGGGGATCACCGCGGCGGCATGTGGTGTGTGAAAGTTTTCTTTGTTTTCAATCTTCCACTGCAGGATGCCGCCCGTACGCTTCAGACTATCTGCTGTAATGAAATATACAGGATAATGCTATGGATTAATTTCATCTTATGATTAACATGTATTATGCAATATAGTGTCCATTAATCTTTAACGATTAAGCTATTGGCTTTGAAATGACCTCGAACGGAAATGTTACATTTGTATATAATGATCCATTAAAATGTATATTTTATATAATTTCAATAATTTATACTAAGTTTATTAAAATTGGTTAAGTACTTTTGTTTATAAGATGGAAGGAGTAGAATCACAATATAGCTCTGAATAAAATTGGTGTTATAATGTTTACCAATCTAACCTTTGGTTTTTACTGCAACAAGGGATCTTCCAACTCCATCTTCTGCCGAGGCCTCCCAGCAGCAACATCATCAACGGACTGCTGCATTACTGCGGACAGATCCACGATGACCCCTGACAACCCTGAACATGCTAGATTTTTGAAATATTCAAATTATATTAAAGATATGATGCGGAAAAAAGAGTGACAAACATTGGAATTCATATTTTTCAATATTGTTATTCAAGGCAAAGAAAGCAGTTCCATTGTTTGATATTATTTGATATTATTCATGAGGAAAAAAATATATATAGCTAAAAACCTACCTCAATTTTTCAATCTCATTGAAGATATTCCAATTTCCCTCTCCCCTCCATAATTTCTCTCCCCCTTCCCTTCTTCTCTCTCTCTCTCCCTCTCCCTCTTTCTGGCGGGCGGTGGGCAATGATTAAGGTGTTGTCGCGGGGGTCCAGCGGAGCCCAGCGGGGGTCAGCGGGGGCGGCGAGGCCCAGCAGGGGGCGGCGGAAGGCCAGCGGGGGCGGCGAGGCCCAGCGGGGGGCGGCGAGCCCAGCGGGGGTGGCGAGGACGGCCCAGCGGGGGCGGCGACGCCCAGCGGGGGGGTGGCGGGGGGTCAGCGGGGGTGGCGGGGGTCAGCGGGGGTTTGCGGGGGGGTGGGCGAGGTGGGAGGGCCCAGATGGGGTTGCGGGGGTCAGCGGGGGTTGGGGGTGGGTGGCGGAGGCCAGCGGGGGTTATGGTTATGGGGTTACGCCGCTTCCCGCCGCGGATCCGACGCCGTGGATGGAAGCGATGGACCGGGGGGCACACACCACACCACACCCGCACCCTCCAGGGGTGGGACCACGACGCACGGATGGAAACGCGAGGGGGAAGCAGACACCGCACCACCCCCACCCGTCCCTCCATATTATGGAGTAGACACGAGCATCGAGTTCAATGGTGTAGCACAATGGGGTCTGATCTGCCGGGCCCACTGCGCACACACGGAGAGACCGGCATCATTTTTGGCAGTTCCCCTACTGCGCAGGCACAGATGGGCACTTTTTTCTCCGCCCCCAGCGGCCGGGGATCCAGAATTTCAGGCGATTTCTGACAGAGGAATGCTGATTGTGCTCCGATTATTTAAAAAAATATGTTGGGGATTCTGGCGGAAAATTAAAGGGGGGTGCGGTCGCACCAGCGCCATCCCCCTTCGGACGGCCATGCTGTTCCCGATGTTGGGGAGAGTCCAGAACCAGGGGCCAAGTTTAAGAATAAAGGGTGTCAGCCATTTAGAACAGAGACGAGGAAAGACTTTTCCACCAGAGAGAGAGTTGTGATAGTGTGGAATTCTGCCTCTGCTCAGAGGAAGGTGGGAGGCCGGTTTTCCCTGGAGAGAATTCTTTCAAGAGAGAGCTAGATAGGGCTCAGAAAGATACGAAGTCAGGGGATATGGGGGAGAAGGCAGTAACGGGGTCGGGACTGATTGGGGATGATCAACCATGATCACATTGAATGGTGGGTGCTGGTTCGAAGGGGCCAAATGCGCTCTTCCCCTGCACCTAATGTCTATTGTCTAGTGACCACCCACTATCTCTCCCCCATCTCTACCCCTCCTCTTCCTCTCCCCCCTCTTTCGCCCTCTCTCACTCACCTCTCCCTTCTCTCTCTCGCTCTCTCCTCGCCTTTGGCCACCGAACATGTCCAGCATCAAACGCCTTTGACAACAGCACCTTGCCTCAAACTGGACAAGAACGCACGGACAGGTAAGAGAGTGAAGGGGAGAGAGAGAGGGGGAAGAGAGAGAGAGAGTGAGAGAGAGAGGGGGGAGTGAGAGAGGAGAGATAGGGGGATGTGAGAGAGGGGGGTGGAGAGAGAGGGTTGGAGTGAGGGGTAGAGAGATGGCGGGTGGTGAGTGATGGGGAGAGAGTGGGATGGATGAGAGTGGAGAGTTGAGAGGAGAAGTGAGTGAGAGAGATGGGGAATGGGTGAGGAGAGAGGACACTAGAGAGGTGAGAGGGTGGAGGAGAGAGAGAGAGGGCAGTAAGACGAAGAGAGAGACGGAGAGAGAGAGCGGAGTGTGAACGAGAGAAGATGGGGAGGGAGATGAGATGAGAGAGAGAGAGAGAGACGAGATGGGGAGGTGAGAGAGAGAGAGAGAGAGGTTGGGGGGAGAGGAGAAGAGAGAGGGGAGGAGAGATAGAGATAGAGATAGAGAATAGAGATAGAGATAGAGATAGAGTATGATATATATATATATATATATATATATATATATATATATATATTATAGAGAGAGAGAGAGGAGATGAGAGAGAGAGAGAGGAGAGAGAGAGAGGAGAGAGAGACTGAGAGAGACGAGAGAGAGAGAGATGGGGAGAGGAAAGAGAGAGAGGGGGGACAGGGAGATGGGGGAGTGGGAGAAGGATGGAGAGCGGGGGGAGTGGAGTGAGGGTGGGAGGGAGGGAGGAGGAAGAGAGTGGGGGAGGGAGGGAGGGATGAGAGAGAGAGAGAGAGAGCAGAGAGGAGAGAGAGTGAGTGAGAGGAAGTTGCTGAGCTACGGGTTAAGGTGTTGGAAGGGGTAGTTTGCAGTGGCCAAGTGTGGTCGACATGGTGAGTTCTGTTAACTAATTTCAGCGATTGTAACTACATACAGCGGTTAAGAATAGACAATGCCAGTTAAAAGGGCAGCTTGCATGCCAAATGCAAGCAAACTTTTTTACAATCAGTCGGCAGACCTGCATGGATTTGAGAGGGCCAGAAGCTGCATTTTAGGGTTAAAGCATGTGAGGCAGAACACCGCGAGGAGGATGTTTCAGAGTGCAAAAGTCTGCAACATTTTAATATCACCACCTTTGGTAATTTCATGTAACATTGGGTTGCAAATGGTCATTGTCAGTGCTTTTACATAATTACACGTGGATTAGATTGAGTTATAATAAACTGTTCTGAGAATCTGTGAAAAAAAAAAAAAAAAAAAAGAGAGGAGAGAGAGAGAGAGGAGAGAGAGAGAGGGAGACTGGAGAAGAGAGAGAGATGAGAGAGAGAGAGGATAGAGAGGGAAGGATATACAGAGGGGAGAGGGGGAGAGACGATGGGGGTGCCCATTCGCGGGTCCAAGCAGCGGGTGGTCGATGGTCAGGCTAGAGTCGGCTGCCCGCCCCTTTTCCCAGGCCCACGTCCGTGCGCGTGGTCCTGGAGAGGGAACACGCGGGGGGGAGTGGGGCGGAGAGAGGGAGGATAGGAGGGAGAAAGAAAGAGGGGGAGGGAAAGAGAGAGGGGAGAAGTAGGGAGTGGAGCGAGGGGGGTAGAAGCGAGAAGAGGGGGGAGAGAGTGGGGTGGATGAGAGGAGGGAAGGGGGAGAGAGAGGGGGGCGATAGCGTGAAGGGGGGGAGAGAGGGGGGATGAAGGGAAGAGGGGGGGAGGGGGGAGGGAGGAGGGGGGGAGAGTACAGTGAGAGGGGGCACAGTCGTAGAGAAGAGAGAGAGGGGGAAGGGAAAGGGCGAGGAAGAGGTGAGGGGAGAGAGGGGGGGAGAGGGGGGGAGCAGTGAGGGGGGGGAGAGAGGGGGGGGGAGAGAGGGGGGAGAGAGGGGGGAGAGGGGACGGGTGGAGAGAGGGGAGGGAGAGAGGGGGGGGGGAGAAGAGAGGGGGGGAGAGGGGGGAGAGGGAGGGGAGATATGGGGGGAGATGTGGGGGGGAGAGGGGGGAGAGAGGGAGAGGGAGGGTGGAGAGGGGGAAGAGAGGGTGGGAGGGTGAGAGAGAGAGGGAGGAGAGAGAGAGAGAGAGGAGAGAGAGAGAGGGTGAGAGAGGGGAGAGGAGAGGAGGGGGAGAGAGGGCGGAGAGAGAGGGGAGAGAGAGAGGGAGAGAGAGAGGGGGGAGGAGCGGCGAGGGGGAGAGCGGGAGTTTGGGGAGAGCGAGGTGGGAGTTATCAGGAAATTTCGGAGAGTTTATATTGATTCAAAGGAACCAATAAGGGGGAGTTCAGTCTGGTGGCACTGGACTGTACAGAATATTCAAGAGTATCTAAGAAAAATTAAGGAAAATCACAGTGCCAAAATGTTTTGAGTACGAAAAGTTAAAAAGAAAGGAGAAATCAATGAAAGACCTGGGTGTCATGGTTACACCAGTCATTGTAAAGTAGGCATGCAGGTGCAGCAGGCTGTGAAGAAAGCGAATGGTATGTTGGCATTCATAGCAAAAAGGATTTGAGTACAAGGAGCAGGGAGGTTCTACTGCCACTTGTACAGGGTCTTGGTGAGGCCCACACCTGGAGTATTGCGTACAGTTTTGGTCTCCTAATCTGAGGAAAGGAAAGGACATTCTTGCCTAGAGGGAGTACAGAGAAGGTTCACCAGACTGATTCCTGGGATGGCACGAATTCCATTAGAAGAAAGACTGGATAGATCGGCTTTGTACTCGCTGGAATTTAGAAGATTGTGGGGTAATCTCATAGATACTTACAAAATTCTTAAGGGGTTGGGACAGCTAGATGCAGTAAGATTGTTCCCGATGTTGGGGAAGTCCAGGACAAGGGGTCACAGTGTAAGGATAAGGGGGAAGTCTTTTAGGACCGAGATGAGAAAATTGTTTTTCACACAGAGAGTGGTGAATCTGTGGAATTCTCTGCCACAAAAGGTAGTTGAGCAGCCAGTTCGTTGGCCATATTTATGTAGGGGGAGCCTGGATGTGGCCCTTGTGGCTAAAGGGATCAGGAGGTATGGAGAGAAGGCAGGTTCAGGATACTGAGTTGGATGATCAGCCCATTGATCATATTGAATGGCTGTGCAGGGCTCGAAGGGCCGAATAGCCTGCTCCTGCACCTAATTTCTATGTTTCTATGTTTCTATGAAAGAAATAATGAGTTGTTTCACACAAATCTCATTGAAGTAAGAATGGAACTAATGTGATTTGTGTGTAAAAAACGGTTTTGTATGAATGAGGAAGTTTGTATATGTGATAGGTTTGTTTGCTGTAGGCCACATGCTGTAAGGGTAGGTGTGTGTGTTCCTTTAAGGAAATTTGTAAGCAATGGGGGAGGTTACGAACAGCTGGTTAACGGACAACGCTTTGTATCATCGCAACTTAAAAGGGGAAAGTTGGAAAATGTAGGTTGCTTGGCTCTGTTGATTTCTTTTCAGTAACAAGTTAATTTGGAAAATTGTGTTAGTCGTATGTATTTTAATCTAGGAATTGCAATTTGGGAATTGTAGGGAGAATGGTTTGAACAAACTAGAAATAAGTTAATTGTGAACAACAAGCAGCTTTTATGGTTTGTTTAGATAAACATTTGGTTGGAGAAGGGTAATAAACTTAATGGGGCCCAGGGGAGAAAAAAAAGGGAGTTGGCAGACAGTGAGTTAAACATGAGTTAAAGGGGTATTCACCTTTGATCGCCCCTGTTCAACAGAAAAAGTGAAGGTTTGTCTATAGGTTTTTGCTTTAATATGTTGTTTTTTTTACCTGTTTTTAAGATGCAAACAATTCATATAGTGCACAAAGAAAGATAATACAATAAGTAAGATAACTGCAGTTGAATTGCTAAAGTAAAAAAGTTCCCTGTATCTAAAGAAAGGCACTCTGAGGAAATTAGGAGAAATAAAGGAAATTGGTGAGGAAAGGATGTGCCCAAGGAAGATACTGTCACGATTAAATGTGTGATAAGATGGAAGTGTTAATTATGAATTATATGCCACAGATAAGTTGGAAGAGGTGAATGGAGGGACCGAAGTTGGGTCCCTGGGAAAACAAGGTAACAAGGTCAGGGAGGATGGTACACGGGGCATCTCCCGGTGTTACTATTGTAAGATGGGAGGGTCATTTCAAGAGAGAATGTCCACAGGCATACGAGTGGAGGTGCAGTCGTACACATCATGGAGGAAGAATAATGGGAAGTCGGGGGTCCTACTCCCTGGGGTCGTATGGGATACACATGGGGAACCTCTGGTAAACTTGAAATTAAGGCACCCCAGGGAGAGGAAATGGTATTTATGGTAATTCGGGAGCGGAGAGATCAAGCGTAACTAAGGTACTGGAAGGAATGGGATTGGGTGAAAAACAAGTTAGAATTCAGGGGTTAGGAGGGAAAGTGCTGACTGCCCCCGAGGTAGAAGGGGTGGGTGGTAAAATATGAGATTCGAGAAGTCAGTGGAAGATTTTAAAAGGAAGGTGAATAAATTTGCAAAGGAGGATAAACTATCTGAGAAGTAAGAAATTGAGTTTTAGAATGAGAAATAAGCAGATCAGAAAGGATTAAAGTGTGACGCAGAGGGATAAATTGATGAGATTGCTTTCAAAAAGATAAGAGCAGGCCAGGCACAGATTATCCTTTGGGGAACCCATAAACTGAGAGGGCTAAGAAATACCTTACCCAATATTCCTGATGGGCAGGAATGGATTATGGCTTTGGGGGACAATTATTGGCTATGGCAGATTTGAAGGCACTGTTGGTGAAGTGATAGGACCACTAAACTGACAGAACTCCTGAAGATGGCTGGTATAAAAAATGCTGTGAACAATGCAATAAACAATGGCATGCTGTTTGACTCAGAGTCAGGCAGAGGGTATGGAGGCCCTCAGACAAAAATCAAGCAGCCTAATCTGGAGAACAAGCTGAAAAATGTGGAGACTGGAAAACTGAACAAAAATAGAAGGCAACCC
Source organism: Okamejei kenojei (assembly GCA_035221665.1). Taxonomy (NCBI): domain Eukaryota; kingdom Metazoa; phylum Chordata; class Chondrichthyes; order Rajiformes; family Rajidae; genus Okamejei; species Okamejei kenojei. The sequence continues at coordinate 42,160 of JAVHYY010000779.1, forward strand.
AGTTAATGAAAACACTATATTTTGAACCACTGGTGGATGTCATTCCTCCTAAAGTCAAGTCTAGATTGGAGGAGGTGGTGGGATTGTAATCTATTTCCCACCCTGATTCAGTGATCATTTGGTCAATGAGGTTGAGAGAAATATCGCAAAGATAGGAAAAAAGACTTGCAGACAGCAGGAAGGAAGAGGTGCAGAGGAAAATGATGCAAATGTAACTTGGAGAGCTCAAAAAAGAAAGAGCGTGAAAAAGGAAAGACAATGTTGTCAGTAACAACAGACCTGGTTGAAAAGTCTGAAATAAGTGATGCACCGACACACAGTGAGTCCTATGACAGAGCCAAACAGGGGCCAGAGATTCCATGCCAATAATAAATGTATCCTCAAATGCTCTATCAGGAGCGGAATAAATCTGGATATAAGTCCAGACTGGACTTGGGACCCCAAGGGGAGGGAGGGATATCAAGGAAGAGGTCAAGGAAGGTAGTAAGGAGATAGGTAATGGATAAGGTTTTGGGGATGTGAACACAGTACGATAATCAGGAAATTAATATAATATTAAGATAATGGGTGAACATAGCTATGGTAAGAACATTTAAGAAGAGGTTGGTAATGGTCAAGAATTGGAAGGAGGTGAGAAACTCCAGCCCTGGTGGACCGGCCCATTCCTAGTATTAACTGACAACCGAGACTTGCAGTACGAACAAAAGAAAAAGGGTGGACCCACGCGACCCCGGGTTTAAAGGACTCATTGAAAAAAAACTCCACCGCTCCTGATAAAGAGGAACAGTGGATGGTGAAGCTAGGAAATAAGTCCCTAACATTAACTTTTATCTATAAAAAATGAAAAAGTGTATAACTAGCAGTATGAAAGGAGCATATGTGGTATTGTTTGCTCTGCTGTAATTATGGTAAGAAGTGTTAATTAATTGTGATGAATGTTTTATCTTCCTATCTCAGATACGGAGGGTGGACAAACCAGATCATTTACTTATTATTCCCCAATGTGAACGATGCTTGCTTATAACCTGAGGGACTAGGTGAACTATTTGTGAGGACGGGGGAAAAGAAGTATTACAAGGGTTTAGAGAATAGAGGATTGTAGGGAGTTTGGGTACGGTTACCTGCCCAAAGGGGGATGAGATGGGTTTGTATGACTAGGACAGGCGACAATTAGGTCTCCCTTTCCCTGTGTCTTAGATGGACATTAGATAAAATAAAGGAGGAAGTAATAATAAAAGTTAACAAAAGTAGTGGTCACCAAACTTCCCCTCCCCCACTACTCAGCCTCAATTGCACCAGACACTGTACGAAGAAATAAAGAAGCAGATGGAGATCCCTGAAGGAGGAAAAAAATCCTGTTTGTGGACTTGGCCCTCCGGATAGCTGGAAATCTGAATGTGATAACTGTTGGGTCTGTGGCGGACCACTGATGAGCTTACATTGGCCGTGGAGAGGGATCCATTGTTGGAGTATGGGACTGTTGGAGTGGAACCTGACAGTTGGACAAGACCGAGATACCCAGGCATGGTCGTCCTGACAGACGCTCCGGTTGGGACTGAGTGTATTCGCTAGGCCTGGGCAAAGGATGCTGTCCTAGTAGCAGCAGCCCTGCCAGCGCATCGTCTACCAGTGGCCAAATCAGTCCCGAGTGTGGTGGCCAGAGGAGCCTAAAATGATATCCAACTAAGAAAAGAAGGGAGGAAACTGCACTATCTGGGATGCAAGACCGATGGAATGGAATCGACTGGATCTATGGTAACTTTCACGGGAACAACCTTATCAAGGAATCCCGGTGTTGCAAGACATATGGAACAAGGTTACCTCTAGTGGACCCCTCTGAAGGACTGTTATGGATATGCGGACACAAGGCATACTCGGTGTTACCAACAAATTGGAGCGGGACTTGCTTTATGGGACTGGTAATAAAACGGGATTTTTTCCTGTTAAACACCGAAGAAGGGCGGTCGCTAGGAACACCTGTATTTGATGACCTATATCGGAAGAAGAGGAAAATAGACATTCGGGAATGGGAAGATGATGAATGGCCACCCGCAAGAATCATCCATACTATGGACCAGCCACTTGGGCACAGGATGGATCCTGGGGCTACCGAACCCCGGTATTACATGTTAACCAGATCATGACTTCAGGCATTATTGGAAGTAATTACCAACCAAACTGCGGGGACACTGGAGAGATGCTGGCAAAGCAGCAGACACAGATGAGGAGCAGCAATATACAGAACCGGTTGGCCCTAGATTACTCTCTGGCAGAAGAAGGATGGGTAATGCAGGAAATTCAACCTCTCTAATTGCTGTTTAAACATCGATGTACAATGAACAGGGCAGTGATTGGACATATCAGAAGGAATCGTAAGTTGGCACATGTTCCAATACAAAAGTGGAATTCGATTCTGGGAAACCCGATGGTGGGATTTTCATCCTCGGAGGTGAACTTGGTGGGAGAACAGCGGGACTCGTTGTTTCTATGTGCAGGGGCATGACTGATCTTTATCCCCTGTTGCTTCCCTGTTTTCGGGAATTATTTCAAGGAGTATATGGTCAGTTGCAGGCTGTAGTTTCATGCTATGGGAGAAGAAAGGGGAGTACAGAAAATAATGTTAATGCGGCCAGGAAGGTCCATGTTCTGCAGGAAAAGGAGATTAGGACAATGTTACATCAATTCAAATTTGATGGGAACTTGAATTGAGGTTTAATCAATAGATGCGTAGCAAAAGAAAAAGGGAGGATTGTGCATAGATAAAGTGATTTATACCCACTAGTTTAGGGGCTTTAAAGAGGATTCAAAATGATAGGGACAGGGAGAGGGTTCTGGACACAGCTGTGTGTAAAGTTACTGACCCATAGTGAGTAAGATGTAATAGCATTGTATAGCGGTTAGAAGGGAGGGTGTCGTAGATAGATCCCTAACAGTAGAATGGGGTGATAGATGGGACCCTTGTCAATTATAGCTTAGCTTTAGTGCTTGATATAGGAGAATGAGAGAGTTTACTTGAGGTGAGTTTAAACTAGGGTAGGTATGGAACAACTTGAGCATGTTTAATAATAATAGGATGAATATTACAACACATCTCTGGGCAAGAAACTGCTATTACATGGACATGGATGTATGATGTGGGCGGTACTGGGGGGGAGTAACCAAGGTTGTCCACCTCAGTGTCTGATTGGAGCGGGGGTCAAAGTGAGGGGAGGTTGGATGTAGATTTGTGTGTATAAAGGGGGTTTACCCCTTCTGACTTCGGTTGGGTCTAAACTGGAGAGGCATCGATTCTTGCGATCCCCGAAAATAAAGAATCTCTTGCTTCACGATTTAGTCTTGGCGTAGTGATTGTGAGCAATCACATATCTCACAGTTTATGTATGGAAATCTGATTATAATCAGGCACTTGGCCCTGTTGACAACCAGGGTTCACTGAACACCTGGTACTACTCCTGGCCCTGGACTCCAGTTTGCATTTCTTCTTCTTTCCAGTCCCTGAGTCCTGGCCTTACAACTGTCCTCCATTCTACCTGATCATCTAGCTGCTTACCATTCTTTAGGTTCCCAGTGTGCTGAACACACCCCTGGTCTCAGCTTTGATGACACCTAGTATTTTTCCCAGACCTTGGACTATGATGCAAACTTGGCCTGGTTCCTATCCCCATTGCACTGACAATATATCTGGCCCTCACATAAAGCATATCTGTCCCCTGGTCTTAACCTATTACGTTCAAAGGTCCACAGGTACTTATCTAAATGCAGTTAATCCTTAAAGGGGCACTTCGCAGACAAAATTTTGGATAACAAAATTTGCTTAATTCATGGCTTCTTGTTATCTAACATAGAAACATAGATAATAGGAGCAGGAGGAAGGCCCATTCGGCCTTCGAGCCAGCACGCCCATTCATTCGTGGTATGGCTGCCTGATCGTTCATTTTCATAATCCGTGTCTGCCTTCTCCCCTATCCCTTGACTCACTAGCACAAGAACTCTATCTAACACTCCTAACATGCCATATTATTAATTTACAGTTAATAGGTTACCGAGGGCAATTTTTGTTTCCAATGATCCCATTCCCATTTATTTTTTAATGGAAGTGATTGAAATCCAAGTGAAGTTAAAAATGGCTCATAAAAGTAAAACCTCAGAAATCTCGTCGATGGGAAAAACTTGGTTCGGGGGGGGGGGGGGGTGAATTAGAGGGGGGGGGGGGGTTGAGCTAGTTGGCAAGGTTGACGCGCGTAGGTGGTGGCGCACTCTCGGAAATACACCACAGTGAGCCCAAAAAATAGATGTGTGTGTGTGTGGTGTGTGTGTGTGTGTGGGTGTGTGTGTGTGGTGTGTGTGTGTGTGTGTGTGTTGTGCATATGACTTGATTTATATCTAATTTACAATAAATAAAAGTATTATATTATTTAATATTTAAGAGACACAGGGAGACAGGGAGGACAGTGAGACAGAGAGACAGATACGGAGAGAGAGAGAGTCAGAGAGCTCAGAGACAGACAGTGGAGAGAGAGAGAGACAGGGAGACAGACACACAGAGACTGAGACAGACACAAATTCACGGAGTCAAAGTCACTGAGGACTCAGAGATAAACAGGACACATAGATACAGTCACGAGTTCAGAGAGACAGAGAGGACAGATACAGAGAGACAGAGTCACAATTCACAGAGGACATTCCAGAGTCACAGTTCAAAAGGACCTGAGATACAAGAGACACAGAGACACACAGAGACACAGAGACACAGAGATACCACAGTCACAGAGTCCGGAGAGTCCTTACAATCGTATATGTTTCAGAGATCCCCTCTATCCCTTTCTAAATTCCAGTGCATACAAGCCCAACCCTAATTCTCTCAATAGTCATAGGGTCTCAGAATTCATAGCATTAAACGTTGATCAGCTAACATTATTTAGATTAGCTCTGGGGGCTAAGGGAATCAAGGATATGGGGAGAGGCAGGAACGAATTAGCTGATTGTGGATGATCAGCTGTGATCACATTGAATGGCGGTGCTGGCTCTAAGGGCCGAATGGCCTATTCTGCAGCTATTGTCTATGTTTCTTTCCATAGTCACAGCGCCACAGAGTCACAGAGTCAAATACAAAACATGGGTATTGGTGCAGGGAGGAGGCCAGTCGGCTTCAAGCGACCTGTCACCGCCATACATTGTGATCAGGCTGATCATCCCATTCAATAACCCGTGCCTGCCAGCTCCCCATATCCCTTGATTCAACTAGCCCCTAGAGCTCTACCTAACTCTCACTAAATCCATTTAGTGATTTGGCCTCCTCTGTGGCAGGGAATTGTGCAAATTCACAACTCTCTGGGTGAAATTTTTTTTTCTCACCTCAGTCTTAAATGGCCTCCCCTTTATTCTCAGATTGTGGCCCCTGATTCTGGAATCACACAACATTGGGAACATTTTTCCTGCATCTAGCTTGTCCAGTACTTTTATAAATTTATACGTTTCTATCAGATCCACCCCTAACCTTCTAAAACACGAGAATAGATGACTTTTTCAATCTTTCCTCATATGACAGTCCCGCATCCCAGGGATCAATCTCTTGAACATACGGCTTGCACGGCTCAAGAACAAGGATGTCCTTCTCAATTACAAGCAGATAACTGTGCACAATACTCCAGGTGTGGTCTTACAGTGCCCTGTAAACTGCAGATGAAACCTCTTTACTCCTATTCTGAAATCCTCTTGTTTTATGGTAGGCCAACATCCATTCGCGTTCTTCACTGCCTGCTGTAACCTGCACGCCAACTTTCTGTGACTTTTCAAGGGACACCCAGGTCTTGCTTGCTGCAGCTACAACAGAATATTTGTAGGTATAAATACTGAATCAAGACTTGGCCCCATTGTTGGACCAACCTGGGTCTCACTGAACAACTGGTACTACTCCTGCACAGGACTCCAGTAGTTGATTACCATCTCTCATGCCTGTCCGGGTCTGCCTTACACCTGTCCTCCTATTCTACACTGATCATAGCTGCTTATACGGCTTAGGTTCCCAGTGCTTGAACACCTTGGTCCAGCTTTGACTGCACACTAGTATTATTCATGACATGGACTATGATGCAAACTTGGCTTGCTTACTAGCCCCTTTTGCATGACAATATATCTGGCCAACACATAAAGCCATATCTTAACCCTGGACTTAAACTAATTACATTCATGTCCACAGGTGTGCTTATTAATGGTGTAATCCTTAAAGGGGCTACTTCACAGACCAAATTATGGATAACACATTTGCTAATTAATTGGCTTCCTTGTTTACTAACATAGAAAACATAGGAATTAGGTGCAGGAGGAGGCCATTCAGCCCTTCAAGACAGAACCGCATTCATTGTGATCATGGATGAATCGTCCCCTATCATGAACCGTGCCTGCCTTCTCCCCATATCCCTTGACTCCACTAGCCCCTAGAGCTCTATATACTCTCTCTAACATGCCAGTTACTTTGTCAAAGATGTCATCAATTGGTTGAACCAAAATTCCCATCCATAAATTAAACTCACTCAGCTATTTAAGAATTCTGATACAATTTTCTTTCCCTTTTCGTAACAAACTGGCCTGAAGTCATTTTCACCCCCAACTTTGTCAGTATGTTGCTGTCTTCCTCTCAGCTGGGGACAATCAAAAGGCAAAGTCCAATAACGATATATTTAAGCAGAATTATTCTATTAACGGGGATCTTGGAGTACTATATTTTCTGTGGTAAATTTCATACACAAAATGATAAAAAGATCTTTGCTTTTTGATTGCACCTACCAACATGCCTACATTATTACATTACAGTTATATGTACCGAGGGCAAATTTATGGTTCAATGATCCCCTTTCCATTTTTTTTTACATTGAACTGATTGAAATCCTAGTGAGTTAAAAATGGCATCATAAAAGTA